>JAXLNO010004546.1:0-75804 GCA_038087875.1 Malacoraja senta
AACAGTTTATTGCCGGACAGGAAGCTTTCTACAGCCCCAGAGTAGAAGCACTGAAGGATCCTCAGAGAGACTCTGAATTTCCTCAGCTGCCTGAGGTGGTAAAGGCGCTGCCTTGCCTTACTCACCAATGCGGCAGTGTGTGTTGTCCATGTCAGATCCTCTGTGATGTGGACTCCCAGGTATTTAAAGCAGCTCACCCTACCCACTGTAGTCCCATTTATCCTCAATGGTGTGTACGTCCTCGGATGTTGTGCTCTTCTAAAGTCCACAATCAGCTCCTTACTTTTTGTGACATTCAAGAGGAGGCTGTTGTCCTGACACCAGAGTGCCAGATCAGACACCTCCTCCCGGTAGGCCTTCTCATCGTTATTGGAGATCAGGCCCACCACCACAGTGTCATCAGCAAACTTGATTACAGAGTTGGAGCTGAACCTGGCCACACAGTCATGTGTGTACAGGGAGTACAGTAGGGGGCTGAGGACGCAGCCCTGGGGGGATCCTGTGCTCAGGGTGAGGGGGTTGGAGGTATTTCCTCCCATCTTGACCACCTGGGGCCTGGCAGTGAGAAAGTCCAGGAGCCAGGCACACAGGGGAGTGTTCAGCCCCAGTTCCAGCAGCTTCTCGGCCAGGCTGGTGGGGACTATGGTGTTGAAGGCTGAACTGAAGTCAATGAACAGCCTCCTCACATAGCCCCCTTCTGGCTGTCAAGGTGAGAGAGAGAGCGGTGTGGAGAACCTGGGAGACCGCATCGTCCGTGGATCTGTTCGGACGGTATGCGAACTGCAGCGGGTCCATGTTGTATTGGGAGGAAGGCGCAGATGTGGTTCTTGATCAGCCTCTCGAAGCATTTCATGACCACCGTGGTGAGGGCCACCGGTCGGTAGTCATTCAAGCAGGCTGGAGAGGCATTCTCCCTCTCTCTTTTATTTTCTCAGTGCCTGTTACAATTTCCTTTGTGATAATATTCGGATATCCCCTACTATTGGTCTCAGGTTCACGGTTCAAAGATTTATCTCATCTTTTGATCAGAGAGGCTGCAGGTTAATCATTTGTGTGGACATACAGAGAACGTGGTCACGCTTTTGTCCCATTGCTGAGCTGCCTGACCAGTCTCTCACCTCGTGCCTTTGCACCTTAATGGGCTAATCTTAAAATCAGGCCGAAACAAAGGATGTGGCTTTAACCTTGGCAAAATACTGTAACAACTGTACACAATCCTTCAATGTGCGTAATGATATGCTGTACATGTTTTACGATACTGTGGTCGCAAGTGTCATTTTTTTTAACGCTGTGTTCTGCTGGGGCAACAGCATCAGTGCGAAAAACAACAAGAAACTGGACAAACTGGTTAAACGGGCTAGCTCAGTGCTGGAGGGGAGAGTGGACTCTGGGATGGATGTGCTTGAAAGGCGTATGAGGCGCAAGGTGCAGGTCATCCTGGAAAACCCCGGGCATCCCCTCCATGTAATTCTGGAGAGTCAAAAGAGCACACGGAACAACAACCGGCTCCTCTCCCTGCCCTGTAGAACGGAGAGGTTCAGGAGATCCTTCACCCCTGCAGCCATTTGATTTTATAATAACGACCGCTAGGCTGTAGGGGGATGCGTTTTTGCATTTTTAAATTGTTAATATTATTGGTCTTTTTAAGTATTTATTGCTCTCAGGTATTGTCCACATAGTATTTTATGTATTTTCTGTCTGCGTTCAATAGACAATAGACAATAGACAATAGGTGCAGGAGTAGGCCATTCGACCCTTCGAGCCAGCACCGCCATTCAATGTGATCATGGCTGATCATCCCCAATCAGTACCCCGTTCCTGCCTTCTCCCCATATCCCCTGACTCCGCTATTTTTAAGAGCCCTATCTAGCTCTCTCTTGAAAGCATCCAGAGAACCTGCCTCCACCGCCCTCTGAGGCAGAGAATTCCACAGACTCTGTGAGAAAAAGTGTTTCCTCGTCTCCGTTCTAAATGGCTTACCCCTTATTCTTAAACTGTGGCCCCTGGTTCGTTTTGAATGTGTGGGTTTGTTGTTTGCGGGCTTCTGGAATTTCCCCGAGGGGATCAATAAAGTATTTATTATTAACTTTTTCTGCCTGACTGATTAGAACATAGAAACAGTACAGCACAGGAGCAGGCCCTTCGGCCCACAATGTCTGTGCCAGACATGATGCCTAGTTCATCTAATCTCCTCTGCCTGCCCCTCCATTCCTTGCATGTCCATGTGCCTATCCTAAAGCCTCTTAAACACCACTGTTGTATCTGCCTCCACCACCACCCCTGGCAGCGCATTCCAGGCACCCACCACCCTCTGCGTAAAAAAACCTGCCCCGCACATCTCCTTTAAACTTTACCCCTCTAATCTTAAAGTTATGCCCTCTGAACTTTGACATTTCCATCTTCGGAGAAAGATTCTGACTGTCTACCGCATCTAGGCATCTCATCATTCAGTTTAGTTTATGGTCACAGGAACAGAGATACAGAAAAAAGCTTTTTGTTGCGTGCTAACCAGTCAGCAGAAAGGCAATATATGATTATAGTCGAGCCATTTACAGTGTACAGATACATGATAAGGGAATAACGTTTAGTGCAAGGTGAAGCCAGTAAAGTCCGATCAAGGATAGTCCGAGGGTCATCAGAGAGGTAGATAGTAGTTCAGGACTGCCCTCTGGTTGTGGTAGGATGATTCAGTTGCCTGATAACAGCTGGGAAGAAACTGTCCCTGAATCTGGAGGTGTGTGTTTTCACACTTCTGTACCTTTGGGGAAAATGCAGGAATGGGGTACTGATTTTGGATGATCAGCCATGATCATATTGAATGGCAGTGCTGGCTCGAAGGGTCGAATGGCCTACACCTGCTATTTTCTATGTTTTGCCTGATGGGAGAGGGGAGAAGAGGGAGTGGCCAGGGTGCGGCTCGTCCTTGATTATGCTGCTGGCCTTGCCGAGGCAGCGTGAGGTGTAAATGGAGTCAATGGAAGAGAGGTTGGTTTGTGTGATGTGACTGTATGTGCTTCAATCAGGTTTCCCTTCAGCCTCTGGCTTTCCAGAGAAAACATTCCATGTTTGTCCCGAAGACAGACACAAAATGCTGGAGTAACTCAGCGGGACAGGCAGCATCTCTGGAGAGAAGGAATGGGTACTGAAAGTCAGGGGAGAGGGAGTCTGGAGATATGAAAGAGTACGGTGTGAAAATGACAGATCAAAGCAGATGATACATAGATACATAGAAATTAGGTGCAGGAGTAGGCCATTCAGCCCTTCGAGCCTGCACCGCCATTCAATACGATCATGGCTAAGGAAATGAAGAATGGTTCATTGTTAGCTGAGGGGAAGGTGAAAAGGAGCCACACAATGAGCAACCTCTCCTGAGAACTAATACCCTCCAATCCAATAGACAATAGGTGCAGAAGTAGGCCATTCGGCTCTTCAAGCCAGCACCACCATTCAATGTGATCATGGCTGATCATCCCCAATCAGAACCCCGTTCCTGCCTTCTCCCCATATCCCCTGACTCCACTATCTTTAAGAGCCCTATCTAGATCTCTCTTGAAAGCATCCAGAGAACCTGCCTCCACTGCCCTCTGAGGCAGAGAATTCCACACTCGCAACTCTCTGTGTGAAAAAGTGTTTCCTCGTCTCCGTTCTAAATGGCTTACCCCTTATTCTTAAACTGTGGCCCCTGGTTCTGGACTCCCCCAACATCGGGAACATGTTTCCTGCCTCTAGCGTGTCCAAACCCTTAACAATCTTATATGTTTCAATAAGATCTCCTCTCATCCTTCTAAACTCCAGAGTGTACAAGCCCAGCCGCTCCATTCTCTCAGCATATGACAGTCCCGCCATCCCGGGAATTAACCTTGTAAACCTACGCTGCACTCCCTCAATAGCAAGAATGTCCTTCCTCAAATTAGGGGACCAAAACTGCACACAATACTCCAGGTGTGGTCTCACTAGGGCCCTGTACAACTGCAGAAGGACCTCTTTGCTCCTATACTCGACTCCTCTTGTTATATCCAAGCAGCATTCTGGCGAACCTTTCCTGTATCGTCAACAAAGCCTTCACATCCTTCCTGCGATGGTGCAACCAGAATTAGGCCCAGAATGGAACAAGAACTTGAGAATCATCAAACCTGATGGCACAGGAATAGCTTTTGAACCCGTTGCGTAAGTGCTGACTTGGAAAAGCTTTTCACATGTCCATTCCCCTGCTATTTCACCTTATTCTTTTTTTATTTTTGCACTCACTTTGAAATATTGATGTGCGTACCATTTACATGCTATATTGGGTGCCGGGCTCTGTTCAGTGTCTGGATATAAAGCTTTGCAATCTCCTGGGTAAAATGGAGTCCCAGTCTTTTCCTTCATTCTTTTAAAGATGTTTTTCATCAACCTGGGGAGAAAACTTTGGTTAACCAGTGGAAATAGTTTCTTTACAATTTAACTTTATTGGATTTCCCCCATCATTTTAAGCAGCCTTATTATCTTAAGTTTAGCTTTAAGTTTATTGTTGTCAAGTGGACCGAGCCTTTGATGAGGTGCCACACGTTCGGCTGCTAAGGAAGATGAGCCCACGGTATCAAAGGGCAGGTACTAGCATGGGTAGCAGGTTGGCTGGATGGCAGAAGGCAAAGGAGGCAGGATAACATGTTCCCGATGTTGGGGGGAGTCCAGAACCAGGGGCCACAGTTTAAAAATAAGGGGAAGCCATTTAGAACGGAGACGAGGAAACACTTTTTCTCACAGATACCCAATACCCATAGACCTGGGATATGGATGCACCACAAGATTTAAAGGTACTATAATTATTCAAAATGCATGACACCAAACAAAAGAACGTAGGAGGAATCTCATTCTGTAGTTGGAATATAAGAGGTATTAACGAACCTATTAAAAGGGGTAAGATACTAGCTCAACTGAAACTGTACAACTCCGACATTACCTTCTTACAAGAAACACACTTAAAATCTCAGGATCAAGTTAGGTTGAGGGCGAAATGGATAGGTCAAACATACCATTCTTCATTCACTTCGAAATCTAGAGGCACGTCAATCATTATAAGAAAAGGTATACCATTTAAAGCAAAGAATATCATAACAGATATAGAAGGGAGATACTTAATAGTTAATGGAGAAATCCATGATACTCCACTTACCTTGGTAAATATATATGCCCCTAACTTTGACAACCCCCACTTTTTCAATAAAATTTTCAACATAATTGCAGAGTTTAACTATCAAAATGTTATAATAGGAGGAGACTTTAACTGTGTTTTAGATCCATACTTAGATAAATCAAGCCAAAAACAGAGAGGGAATATGAAATCGAAAACCGGGGAACTTCTCAATACTTATATAAACAATACTAATATAGCAGATGTTTGGAGAATTGTTAATCCAACTGGCAGGGAATACTCGTTTTATTCAATGGTACATAAGACATACTCACGTATAGACTACTTCCTGCTGGATACAAAATTAATCCCTCAAACATCTAACCCAATATACCACACAAATTCGATTTCAGACCATTCTCCACTAACTTTCTTTTTAAAACTGGAAGGAATGTTTAAGAATAAATCGTTTTGGAGATTTAAATTCTCAAATTCTAAAAGATCCACAAGCGAGTATATATTTAAAAGAACAAATGGAGGTCTTTTTTCAAATAAATGATACTCCAGATATATCGTCTACTGTATTATGGGAATCTTTTAAAGCATACATTAGGGGTATTATAATTTCATATCAAGCTTTTCAAAATAAAAAGAATAAGAATGAACAAAGACAGTTAGAAGAACTTATTAGACAAATGGATATAGATAATGCTAAAAATCCATCAATATATAAACATAATAAGACTTTTTCAAATTACAAAACAAGAGCACTTTGAATTTGGGGATAAACCGCATAAACTTTTGGCTCGCCAGCTAAAAAAACGAGAAAAGGAACATACTATACCAAAGATTAAATCAGATAAAGGGGAATTATTAACAACACCGAAGGATATTAATAAAAGATTTGCGCAATTTTATGAGAATTTGTATACATCTAAAACGACAATTGATTCCAATAATATCACAAAGTTTTTGGATAATTATAATCTTCCAAAGTTAGAGCTGAAGGAACAAGAGGAATTGGGTGCACAAATCTCAATTAAGGAATTAGAAGATACAATAAACTCACTAAAGAATGGAAAAACACCAGGCCCTGATGGATTTACTAATGAATTTTATAAAAGCTTTTATGATAAAATAATACCAAGATTACAAAAAATGTACCAATATGCTTTTAAAAAACGAATACTACCTGATACATTAGCAGAATCAACGATTACATTAATACCTAAGAAAAACAAAGATTTAGAAGAACCGGGTTCATATAGAGCTATAGCATTGTTAAACACAGATCAAATAATATTAGCGAAAACATTAGCTAGAAGATTAAGTAAATACATTAGTAAATTAATAAACCCAGATCAGACGGGGTTTATCCCTAAGAGATACTCATCTAATAATATGAGACGTTTACTCAACATAATGCACTCACACAAATCTGAAGATCAAGAATTATCAATTATTTCGCTGGATGCTGAAAAAGCATTTGATCAAGTAGAATGGAATTATATGGATAAAGTATTACAAAAATTCCAACTGGGGGAGAATTTTATTCTATGGATCAAGTTACTATATAACAAACCTACAGCTAGAATACTAACTAATAACATATTATCCTCGAAATTCCAACTATCAAGGGGAAATAGACAAGGATGCTCATTATCACCACAGCTGTTTGCTCTCATTATTGAACCGCTAGCAGAAAAAATTAGAATACACCCTGATATCCATGGATATAATACTAAAGACTCATATAATAAAATATCTTTATACGCGGATGATATATTACTGTACATTACAAAACCTCAAATCACTATACCAAATATATTAAATTTAATTGAAGACTTTGGATCTTTTTCTGGATATAGAATAAATTGGAATAAAAGTGAAATTATGTCAATAAAACCGAAAGATTCAACACATCTTTTAAAATTCCCTTTTAAAATAGCTACAGAAAAATTTAAATACTTGGGAATCGAAATTACCAGAACATATCAAGGTATGTTTAAGGCAAATTTTGATCCCCTACAATAAATTAAACATACTAATTAAATTCTGGAAAACGCTCCCGATGTCTTTAATAGGCCGAATAAATGCAATAAAAATGATCTTTCTACCACAAATGTTATACCTATTTCAATCGATTCCCATATACTTACCAAAGAAGTTTAAAAAAAAACTCGACTCAGATATCACTAATTTTATATGGGACTATAAATCACATAGAATACAAAAAACTCATCTGAATATACCTAAAGTATTAGGGGGTATAGCACTACCTAATTTTATGTATTATTATTGGTCAGTAAATATTAAAAATATGATTCAACTGATGGATAACTCCGCCCAGCAAGTGGACTGGATTGTAATGGAGAAAGAGGATTGCTCCTCTGGAAACATTGGAGCGATCCTCCTCTCTCCAATGAAATTGAATAATATAAATTATAATAAGAACCCAATTATTCATAGTACAATCCGAATTTGGAAACAAATAAAACAAAATTTAAAATTAAGAAATTTATCACTTTTATTACCTATAGTTAATAACCCTTCGTTTAATCTGTCTATTATAGATAAAGCTTATACACAATGGGATAGACTAGGAATTAAAACGCTCGGTGACTTGTATGAAACTGGAAAATTACTTTCATTTCAACAATTACAAATAAAATATAAACTCGGAAATAATCAATATTTTAAATATTTTCAAATATGCGACTATTTGAAAAAATATACAAAAGATCATTATAATAACCCAGCAGATGTATTGGATGAGGCAATGCAGATAAAAGCTGAATCAGCAAACTTAATATCATATTTGTATAATATTATCTTAAATGTACAAATACCATCTACGGTGGGTATCAGAAGAGACTGGGAACAAGAGTTAGCTATTAAAATTTCAAAGGAAAGTTGGAATGAACACTTATTAAACGTGCATAAATGTTCGATTAATGTAAGACACACTTTAATACAATTAAAAATTTTACATAGATTATATTATTCGAAAACTAAAATTCATAAAATTTTCCCAAATGTATCATCTATTTGTGATAAATGTCAATCCCAAGAAGCTACTATAGCGCACTCATTCGTTTTCTGTACAAAAATTCAAAAATTTTGGAATGAAATTTTTGAAATCTTTACAAAGTTATTTAAAATAAGACTGATACCCAAAGCAGAATGGATTATCTTCGGAATAACGGAAGATGGTCCAGAACTAAATGTGTTTCAATAGAAACTAATAGACTATGGGTTAATAACTGGAAAAAAGCTAATTCTAAAATTTTGGAAGAAGGCTCCAATACCAACTATAAACATGTGGATTTCAAATATGTTCGAAACATTACACCTAGAAGAGATAAGACTCCTCCTAGCAGGTAAACCAGATCACTTCCACCTGACGTGGTCTGCATTTATAGAATTATTACAAATATAGGGTGCAAAGGTACCTTTAAAAAAAAATTGAGGTCAGGTAAGGGGGGATGCTAGTTGAAGAGTTGGTATGTCCCATTTGCGTAATGCTCATAAAAATATTTGTTTCTCTCTTTTTCCTCTTTCTCTTTCTCTTTCTTTTCTAGGGTCTATTTCTTAACTCTTTTTCTTTTGTTTTTAATTTTGTTCTTATAGGGTCTTCGTCCTTTTTTGTTGTCACATTTCCTACACTTTCACTTTTTCCTTCACTTTCTTCTTTCTTTCAATCTTTTCCTTTTCTAGTGTAAAAAATAAATGGAGTACATTAATTGTAAGAAGACATAAGTGACGAGTACTAATGTATGTGGTTGTAATGTAATGTACTTCTAATAAATTAAAAATTTAAAAAAAAAAAAAAACCCTGATGGCACAGGAATAGCTTTTGAACCCGTTGCGTAAGTGCTGACTTGGAAAAGCTTTTCACATGTCCATTCCCCTGCTATTTCACCTGATTCTTTTTTTATTTTTGCACTCACTTTGAAATATTGATGTGCGTACCATTTACATGCTATATTGGGTGCCGGGCTCTGTTCAGTGTCTGGATATAAAGCTTTGCAATCTCCTGGGTAAAATGGAGTCCCAGTCTTTTCCTTCATTCTTTTAAAGATGTTTTTCATCAACCTGGGGAGAAAACTTTGGTTAACCAGCGGAAATAGTTTCTTTACAATTTAACTTTATTGGATTTTCCCCATCATTTTAAGCAGCCTTATTATCTTAAGTTTAGCTTTAAGTTTATTGTTGTCAAGTGGACCGAGCCTTTGATGAGGTGCCACACGTTCGGCTGCTAAGGAAGATGAGCCCACGGTATCAAAGGGCAGGTACTAGCATGGGTAGCAGGTTGGCTGGATGGCAGAAGGCAAAGGAGGCAGGATAACATGTTCCCGATGTTGGGGGAGTCCAGAACCAGGGGCCACAGTTTAAGAATAAGGGGGAAGCCATTTAGAACGGAGACGAGGAAACACCTTTTCTCACAGAGAGTTTGTGAGTCTGTGGAATTCTCTGCCTCAGAGGGCGGTGGAGGCCGGTTCTCTGGATACTTTCAAGAGAGAGCTAGATAGGGCTCTTAAAGTTAGCGGAGTCAGGGGATATGGGGAGAAGGCAGGAACGGGGTACTGATTGGGGATGATCAGCCATGATCACATTGAATGGCGGTGCTGGCTCGAAGGGCCGAAGGGCCTACTCCTGCACCTATTGTCTATTGTCTATTGTCGATTGTCAAAGAGTGCCAATTAAAGAGGGCTTTTTCTGGTTGGCTGCCAGTGACTAGCGGAGTACCGCAGGGCTCATTGCTGGGGCCGCTACTCTTCACGTTGTATATTAATGATTTGGACGAGGGGATTGAAGGCTTTGTGGCCAGGTTTGCGGATGATACGAAAATAGGTGGAAGGGCAGGTAGTGTAGAGAAAGCAGGGACTCTGCAGAAGGACTTGGACAGGCTGGAAGAGTGGGCAGAGAAGTGGCAGATGGAATAAAGTGCAGCAAAGTGTGGAGTCATGTCATATCGGATATTTTTAAGGCAGAGATAGATAGATTATGGTATTATGGACTATGGAAATAAGGCAGGAGAATGGGGTTAGGAGGGAGAGATAGACAATAGACAATAGGTGCAGGAGTAGGCCATTCGGCCCTTTGAGCTAGCACGCCATTCAATGTGATCATGGCTGATCATCCCCAATTAGTACCCCGATCCTGCCTTCTCCCCATATCCCCTGACTCCGCTATCTTTAAGAGCCCTATCTTGAAGTATCCAGAGAACCAGCCTCCACCGCCCTCTGAGGCAGAGAATTCCACAGACTCACAACTCTCTGTGAGGAAATGTGTTTCCTCATCTCCGTTCTAAATGGCTTACTCCTTATTCTTAAACTGTGGCCCCTAGTTCTGGACTCCCCCAACATCGGGAACATGTTTCCTGCCTCTAGCGTGTCCAAGCCCTTAACAATCTTATATGTTTCAATAACCCTGTCAGAACATACTCGAAGAGCTCTATGACTCTAACGTCGGTGGATGTTTTTTGGGAAACATTGGTCCTTTCAGCAACTGTTTTCCCGTGGTGTTGGAACGCTGAGCGGTAACATGGAGTTGCATCTCCACTTACGTGGCTCACCTGTCACCACGGATGGTTGGCTTCAGTGAGCTCTGCCTGCAAGTGCGTGCTGCTGAAAGGGTGCTCGAGCCAGCTCGCAGCACATTCAAGCAGAAGGCTCTTCCATTAAATATAAGGTTGTGAGGCTAGGGAATACAACATGGTTTCAAAAGTTGCATAGATGTTGTGCGGTGGCATTGAACTGACATTGCTTTCACTTTTAAAGGCCATTGTGATCATATCTAGTGAGTGGCATGATTGTAATCCTGTTAATGCTGAAGGTAGACACAAAATGCCGGAGTAACTCAGCGGGACAGGCAGCACCTGTGGAGAGAAGGAACGGGTGACGTTCCAGAACAAGACCCTTCTTCAGATTTTTCCCTTTATGCTGACTGGTTGGCATGCAACAATAGCTTTTCACTGTAGCTCGGTACCTCACTCAAGAGAGAGTAAAGGGCCTGTCCCACTTGGGCATCATTTGCGCGGCACGCAGGTGGCGCGCGAGGATTTTGAGAATCCCAAAATCCTGGGGCGCCGCGTGCTACCGTACCACCACGTCTCACCACGTCTCACCACGTGCCATGCGCGCGTTACATGCGCGTCACGGCGTGCGTGTCGTGCTTCGTGATGCGTAAATGATGTCGCGTAAATGATGCGCAAACGTGGGACAGGCCCTTTAGATTTAGCTCCTGGGGCTAACAGAATCGAGGGATATGGGGAGAAAGCAGGAACGTGGTACTGATTTTGGATGACCAGCCATGATCATATTGAATGGCGGTGCTGGCTCGAAGGGCCGAAGGGCCTACTCCTGCACCTATTGTCTATGTTTCTATGGCGCGTGTGACAATAAACTAAACTAAACTAAAACTAAACTAGTAAGTTGAAACTAAACTACCCCACAGCTCCTCCCCCTACTGTCGTGGGGTAGACTGAGACTGACTGCCCCACCCCCACAGGCCTTTCCACTCGTCACTATAATTTCATGTTTCATGTATTTTGTGTTTTGTATATTTTGTGGTTTTTATGACCTTTGGCAGATCACTTTCCCTCCTGGGATAAATGAAGTTTAGTTTATTTTATTTTAGAGAAACAGGCCCTTCGGCCCACCGAGTCCGCGCCGACCAGCGATCCCCGCACGTCGCCTATTTCCTTCTCTCCATAGATGCTGCTTCACCCGCTGAGTTTCTCCAGCGTTTTTGTCTACCCGCACATTAACATTATCCTACATCCCACTGGGGACAATTTTTTCATTTATACCAAGCCAATTAACCTACAAACCTGTACGTCTTTGGAGTGTGGGAGGAAACCGAAGATCTCGGAGAAAACCCACGCAGGTCACGGGGAGAACGTACAAACTCCGTACAGACAAGCACCCGCAGTCGGGATCGAACCCGGGTCTCCGGCGCTGCATTCGCTGTAAGGCAGCAAATCTACCGCTGCGCCACCAAGACTGCCTGTTCTATCGTATCGTATTGTAAGTGATGAGTCTGTGGAATTCTCTGCCTCAGAGAGAGCTAGATAGGGCTCTTAAAAATAGCGGAGTCAGGGGATATGGGGAGAAGGCAGGAATGGGGTACTGATTGGGGATGATCAGCCATGATCACATTGAATGGCGGTGCTGGCTCGAAGGGCCGAATGGCCTACTACTGCTCCTACTGTCTATTGTCTAAGTAAAGGGTGTTTTCGTCCACTTGCCTTCAAAATGGCTGCATGGCGATGACTGTAGGACCAGTAGCAGCCTGGGGCTCGCCTGGATCGGGCACCGCCCACTGGAGCTAGAGACGCGGACTGGACTTGGAAAATGGCGCCTCAACCTGGCGCCTCTTGCGTGCGGGATCAGTGGACTCTTTCTGTACACTTTGCTAATCGGGGATTGTGCTGAGTTATGGCAAGACTCTACTGGACTGTCTGTAAGCAAAGAATTTCACTGTGCCTTTACACTTGTGACAGTAAAGAAGCATTGTAGTTTTGTACCATTGATGGTTGTGAAAAGGAGCAACTTTATTAGTGGTTAGTTAGCAGTTGCTTTTTGTCACAAGCATCTGGATACCAACCAAATGAAATGTTTGTTTTGCGTCTAATGCAATGAACCAGACTATGATGCATAGAGTCTCTTGCCCAGAGTAGCCATGACGATAAGCCATGATCACAATGAATGGCGGTGCAGGCTCGAAGGGCCGAATGGCTTCCTCCTGCACCTATTTTCTGTGTTTCTATGCTTCTATGTGTAGGTGAATCTAGGACCAGAGGACATAGGTTTAAGGTGAAGGGGGAAATATTTAATAGGAATCTGAGGGGTAACGTTTTCACACAAAGGGCGGTGGGAGTACGGAACGAGCTGCCAGAGGAGGTAGTTGAGGCAGATGCTATCCCAATGTTTAAGAAACAGTTAGACAGGTACATGGATAGGACAGTTTTGGAGGGATATGGGCCAAACGCAGGCAAGTGGGACTAGTGTAGCTGGGACGTGATTGCTGGTGTGGGCAAGTTGGGCCGAAGGCCTGTTTCCACGCTGTATCACTCTAAGACTTTATACATAAGTACAATTATACATAAATATCAGTGCAAGATTGAGTAGATTTCTTCTGAGGCAGTACACAAAGAGTCGCCACATTTTTGACACCATCTTGCAGCTTTCAAGTATCAAGTTCTTAAAAATACAGAGCCTTATATTAAGCTTACGTTGTGCAGAGACGATTTAAGAGGATGTTGCCAGATCACGGGGGCCTGAACTATAGGGAAACGTTGAGTAGGAGCGCAGAAGGATGAGGGGTGATCTTATAGAGATGTACAAAATCATGAGGGGAATAGATCGGGTGGATGCACAGAGTCTCTTGCCCAGAGTAGGTGAATCGAGGACCAGAGGACATAGGTTTAAGGTGAAGGGGAAATTTTTTATAGGAATCTGAGGGGTAACTTTTTCACACATGTGGGTGTATGGAACGAGCTGCTGGAGGAGGTAGTTGAGGCTGGGACTATCCCAACGTTTAAGAAACAGTCTGAAGAAGGGTCTCGATCCGAAATGTCACAAATTCCATCTCTCCAGAGAGGCTGCCTGTCTCGCTGAGTTACTCCAGCATTCTGTGTCTATCTTTAGTTTAGTTTAGTTTAGTCAGGGTTGGCCTGGCCTGGCGATGCTTCTTGTGATGAGATGAGAGGTGACGTGTATTCTGGAATATTCTTCACCTCCCCAGCAGGCTTCGTGGCCGCAGGTTGTGGAGACTGAAGCACATTGCCCTTTCCAGCTTGACACCATCTTTCATACAACACAGTGCCCAGAACTGAACACAATACTCTAAATGTGGCCTCTCCATATATGGTCTCAGCAAAGTCTTATTCAACTGCAACGTGACCTCCCAACTTCTATACTCAATACTCTGACTGATGAAGGCCAATGTGCCAAACGCCTTTCTGACCACCCGAGTGAAATGAAGCCATCTTTTACTGTGACCTTGCGTCGTAACTGTGAAGGAGAACATCCCAGATAGAATCAGTCAAGTATTTACCAGGGTCATTCTGGTTAGAAATAACTTCAAAGGAGGCGGCACTGTGGCGCAGCGGTAGAGTTGCTGCCTCACAGAGCCATCGACCCCTGGATCAATCCTAACCTCAGGTGCTGTCTGTGCGGAGTTTGCACATTCACCCTGTGACCGCGCAGGTTTTCTCCGGGCGCTCCGGTTTCTTCCCACTTCCCAAAGACGTGCAGGTTTGTAAGTCTGTAAATAGCCCCCCCCTAGTGTGTGGGATGCGGAAGTGGACTAACATGCGATACAATACAATACAATTGGCCTGATGAAGCATCCCGACCCGAAACATTGCCTGTTCCTTCTCTCCAGTTGCTGCCTGTCCCGTTGAGTTACTCCAGCATCTTATATTTGTCTCCAACACAATAGAGCGCAATTATCACGTGTGCAAAACAATGAAATTCTTTTCGAGTCACCAGATTTGACGGCCATTTCCAAAGTCCACGCGCTAGGTCTTGTTACCTTGCACTAAACGTTATTCCCTTTATCATGTATCTGTACACTGTGAATGTACTGCGATTGTAATCATGTGTTGTCTTCCCGCTGACTGGTTAGCACGCAGCAAAAAGCTTTTCACTCTACCTCGGTACAGGTGACAATAAACTGAACTGAAAGGCTCCAGGTGTTTCCTTAATGTTCCTGTACAGCTTAGATCATTAGGATGAGGCAGAAACTAATTTGCGTAGCTACCACGAGAGGATAATTGCATTTCCAACGGTGCATCGGATTTTTGGTTGGATTAAGTGGCCGTTGTGGAGGAAATTAAGCAATTGTGTAAAAGTGCGCTGTGCCAAGGTGTGTATCAGTAAATCACAATCAGCGGGATGAAAATAAGGGCCGTCACCTGTGTGTGTTTACTCAAACCCACTTCCCCGGTGCTACAGTGAAAAACACAACATACGACAATAGACAATAGACAATAGACAATAGGTGCAGGTGTACGCCATTCGGCCCTTCGAGCCAGCACCGCCATTCAATGTGATCATGGCTGATCATCCCCAATCAGTACCATGGTCCCTGCCTTCTCCCCATAATCCCCTGACTCCGCTATCTTTAAGAGCCCTATCTAGCTCTCTCATGAAAGTATCCAGAGAACCGGCCTCTGAGGCAGAGAATTCCACAGACTCACAACTCTCTGTGTGAAAAAGTATTTCCTCATCTCCGTTCTAAATGGCTTTGCCCTTATTCTTAAAGGGTCTAAAGGGTATGATGAGCCCCTGACGATACTGGGCCTGCATAATATGGCGCCCAATACAGCCGACTATTTGCGTGCTCGCCACAGAAGCCGATCTACAATCACACATTACAATCGCTCCACACTCTTAAATCTCTACTCCTGCAGCAACACTTCTATTCCCTTATCATGTATCTGTACACTGTAAATGCATTGATTGTTATCATGTAATGTCTTTCTGCTGACTGGTTAGCATGCAACAAAAGCCTCGGTACAGTGAAAAGCTTTTGTTTGCGTGCTAACCAGTCCGCGCAAACTGAACTGAACTGTACTCGCTGGAGTTTAGAAGGATGAGGGGTGACCTCATTGAAACTTACCAAGTACTGAAAGGCCTGGATAGAGTGGATGTGTAGAGGATGTTTCCACTAGTGGGAGAGACTCGGACCAGAGGGCACAGCCTCAGAATAAGAGGACGTACCTTTAGAAAGGAGATAAGGAGGAATTTCTTTAGTCAGAGGGTGGCGAATCTGTGGAATTCGTTGCCACAGACACCTATGGAGGCCAAGTAAATGGGTATTGTTAAGGCAGAGACAGATAGGTTTGTGATTAGTGAGAAGGCAACTCACCAAAGCCAATTAGCCTACAAACCTGCACGTCTTTGGAGTGTGGGAGGAAACCGGAGCACCAGGAGAAAACCCACGCGGTCACAGTGAAACTGTACAAACTCAGTACAGACAGCACCCGTAGTCGGGATCGAACCGGGGGACTTTAACGGTGGAAGGCAGCAACTCTACTGCTGCGCCACCCTGCTGTCGGGCAACTCATTCCATACACTCACCAGCCTCTGTGCGAAAGAGTGTTCTCACAAAGTGTCTTCAACACAGAACTAGAAGCGATGAAAAATTCCCACCATTAGAGCGGTACGATGGCGCAGCGGTAGAGTTGCTGCCTTACAGCGAATGCAGCGCCAGAGACCCGGGTTCGATCCCGACTACGGGCGCTGTCTGTACGGAGTTTGTACACTCTTCCCGTGACCACGTGGGTTTTCTCCGAGATCTTCGGTTTCCTCCCACACTCCAAAGACGTACAGGTTTGTAGGATAATTGGCTTGGTGTAAATGTAAATTGACCCTAGTGTGTGTGCGCGTGTGTAGGATAGTGTTAGTGTGCGAGGATTGCTGATCGGTGCAAAGTCGGCGGGCCGAAGGGCCTGTTTCTGCGCTGTATCTTTAGTTTAGGTTAGCAGGCCCCATGGACGGTAACATCGGGAGCTCGCAGGTCCCTGGTGGGAGGCCGCTTTTCGGAGCTCCCGCAACTGCAACTTCTCCCGCCCGAATCGAGGGGTTTAAATCGACACGGATCGGGGCCTTACATCGCCCGGCACGGCTTAAACGGCCGCGGGACTTACCATCGCCCGCCGGGGGGGCTCTCACATCAAGAGCCTCGATCAGCTCGATGCAGCAGTTTGGCTGCTTGACTGCGGGAGAAGAAGAATAAAGAACAGAGAACAGGGAAGAGATAAGACTTTTGCCTTCCATCACAGTGAGGAGGTGTTTGGAGATTCACTGTGATGGATGTTTGTGTGGAATTGTGTTAATTGTGTGTTTTGGTTTTTTGCTGTTATGACTGCAGGAACGTAATTTCGTTTGGGCCTTGTGTTTAAATGACAATAAATGGAATTCTATTCTATTCTATTCTAAATTCAGCGCGGAAACAGGCACTTCGGAGCAAACAGGTTTGCATCCTTTGAAGTGTGGGAGGAAACCAAAGATCTCGGAGAAAACCCTTAATAGACACAAAAAGCTGGAGTAACTTAGCGGGACAGGCAGCATCTTTGGAGAGAAGGAATGGGTGACGTTTCAGGTCGAGACCCTTCTTCAGACTGGTTAGGGATAAGAGAAACGAGAGATATAGACGGTGATGTGGAGAGATAAAGAACAATGAATGAAAAATATGCAAAAAAGTAATGATGATAAAGGAAGTAGGACATTGTTAGCTGTTTGTTAGGTGAAAATGAGAAGCTGGTGCGACTTGGGTGGGGGAGGGATAGAGAGAGAGGGAATGCCGGGACTACCTGAAGTGAGATAAATTAATATTCATACCGCTGGGGTGTAAGCTGCCCGTGCAAAATATGAGATGCTGTTCCTCCAATTTGCGTTTAGCCTCACTCTGACAATTGAGGAGACCCAGGACAGAAAGGTCACTGTGGGAATGGGAAGGAGAATTAGTGTCCAGCAACCGGGAGATCAGGTTGGTTCAGGCGGGCTGAGCGAAGGTGTTCCGCGAAACGATCGCCCAGTCTACGTTTGGTCTCGCCGATATATAAGAGTCCACATCTTGAACAACTGATACAGTAGATGAGGGTGGAGGAAGTGCAAGTGAACCTCTGCCTCACCTGAAAGGACTATCGGGGTCCCTGGACAGTCAAGGGTGGACGTATAGAGACAGGTGTTGCATCTTCCGTGGTTGCAGGGGAACGTACCTGGGGAGGGGATGGTTTTGGTGGGAAGGGATGAGAAAAACAGAAAGGCAGATTATTATCTAAATGGTGTCAAGTTGGGGAAAAGGGGAAATGCACCGGGATCTGGGAATCCTTTTTCATCAGTCACTGAAAGTAAGCATGCAGGTACAGCGAAGAAAGCGAATGGCATGTTGGCCTTCATAACGAGAGGAGTTGAGTATAGGAGCAAAGAGGTCCTTCTGCAGTTGTACAGGGCCCTAGTGAGACCACACCTGGAGTATTGTGTGCAGTTTTGGTCTGCTAATTTGTGGAAGGACATTCTTGCTATGGAGGGAGTGCAGCGTAGGTTCACAAGGTTAATTCCAGGGATGGCGGAACTGTCATATGCTGAGAGAATGGAGCGGCTGGGCTTGTATACTCTGGAGTTTAGAAGGATGAGAAGGGATCTTATTGAAACATATAAGATTATTAAAGGTTTGGACACGTTAGAGGTAGGAAACATGTTCCCGATGTTGGGGGAGTCCAGAACCAGGGGCCACAGTTTAAGGATAAGGGGTAAGCCATTTAGAACGGAGATGAGGAAACACTTTTTCTCACAGAGAGTTGTGAGTCTGTGGAATTCTCTGCCTCAAAGGGCGGTTCTCTGGATACTTTCAAGAGAGAGCTAGATAGGGCTCTTAAAGATAGCGGAGTCAGGGGATATGCGGAGAAGGTAGGAACGGGGTACTGATTGTGAATGATCAGCCATGATCACATTGAATGGCGGTGCTGGCTCGAAGGGCCGAACGGCCTACTCCTGCACCTATTGTCTATTGTAAACCAGGGAGTGCAGCAGCATCTATGGAGCGAAGGAAATAGGCAACGTTTCGGGCCGAAACGTTGCCTATTTCCTTCGCTCCATAGATGCTGCTGCACCCGCTGAGTTTCTCCAGCACTTTTGTCTACCTACTATATTAGGCCAACCTTTCCAATGCACATTGTTTTGGTTTGCTGTTGTGAAGGTAAACCTACGCTGTGAAACATCAGACAAGAGGCACAATGCCACCTTTCAGACACCATCCTGCGCATTCTTTACACAGTGGTGCTTTGGAGAATTTCACCCTCGTAGGGCTGCACTCTCATTTCATCTGTTCGTGCTTTATAGCAGAGGAGAGAGTGGGCCGCTGTGGGCGGCTAATGCTCATTACATTAACACCGCACGACGCTCTCCCGATGCTGAAAGAAGTTAAGATTTTCCCATTCATACAGCAATACATTTCAGTTTAATTAAGAGCAATCTGGATGCACGCCAACCCATAGCAGGGGCCACCTGCATGCAGAGTAGTTGCTTTTGTACTCGTAGAGTGGGCCATGATGCGATGGGATTTCCTTATTCTCTCCTTCACACACCGAACCTGTGTTTTTTTGTTGGGTTTTTTTTTATTTTAATTTTTATTAGAGGTATCTGCATATCATAGTCCAACCCAATACAAACTTTGTATAACGATTACATATTAAGTATCCAGGGTTCCGGGTACCCAGTTACCAAAGTAGCTGGGCTCCTCCTTTATCGGTTACATATTAACGTTGCCTCTAATTATTTATTTATATTTACAAATAATAAAAATAAAGAACTTAAAAGAAGAAATTAAAAAAATAAGATAAACTATCAATAATACAACATAGTAGAAAGGTCCATAGGTCAGAAAACATAACTATTCATCCAGTCCTGGGTTCAGGTTTCTGTGTTTAATTTAGTTTAGTTTATAAGTATTAGTTTTTAGTAATTGTTTAGTTTAGTTTATGTTAGTTTATTAGTGATACGGCTCGGAGACAGGCCCCTTGGCCGACTAATTCCGCTCCGACCAGCAATCCCCGCACACTACAGGGCCTGTCCCACTTGGCGATTTTGCTGGCGTCTGTCAGTGTGTCGCCAAAAGATTTTGAACATTTCAAATTCCAGCGGCGACAAAAAAAATGCTGCGGCACTTGAAAAAACACCGCGCGTCAATACGTCATCACGCCGCGTATTTTTCAGTGAAAAATCGCCAAGTGGGACAGGCCCTTAACACTATCCTACACACACTAGGGACAATTTTGCATTGGCATTTTTGCATTGCGGTGCCTCAGAGGGTGGTGGAGGCGGGTTCTCTGGATGCTTTCAAGAGAGAGCTAGATAGGGCTCTTAAAAATAGCGGAGTCAGGGGATATGGGGAGAAGGCAGGAACGGGGTACTGATTGGGGACGATCAGCCATGATCACGTTGAATGGCGGTGCTGGCTCGAAGGGCCGAATGGCCTACTCCAGCACCTATTGTCTATTGTCCATTGTCTATTGGTACCAAGCCACTTCACCTACAAACCTGCACGTCTATGGAATGTGGGAGGAAACCGAAGATGTCGGATAAAAACCCACGCAGGTCACGGGGAGAAAGTACAAACTCCGTACAGACAGCACCCGTAGTCGGGATCGAACCCGGGTCTCTGGCGCTGTAAGCGCTGTAAGGCAGCAACTCTACCGCTATGCCAACGTACAGCCCTAATTAAGAGCAATCTGGATGTACGCCAACCCACAGCAGGCCACCTACATGGAGAGAAGTTGGTTTTGCTAGTCTCAATGGGATCTCATTACTGTCTCCATTACACACTGGACCTCTGCCAGCCGATGGAACAGCCTGTTTATGTACCTCTGCTTCTTTCTCTAAAAGGTACAGATCCCAACTGTGTTAAGTGTGTGTTTTGTTATTTTATTCTATGTTATGACTGCAAGGTATACAATTTTGTTCAGGCTGAAATGTCTGAATGACAATAAAGGATACTTTGCTTTACATCCTACCTCCCATTATTTATAGTTTGGTTTAGTTTGGAGATACAGTGCCGAATGTAAATTCCGCCCTTCAGCCCACTGAGTCCGTACCGACCAGCCAATTAACCTACAAACCTGCACGGCTTTGGAGTGAACTAGGAAACCGGAGCAACCGGAGAAGACCCACGCAGGTCACGGGGAGAACGTACAAACTCTGTACAGGCAGCACCCGTGGTCAGGATCGAACACGGGTCTCTGGCTCTGTGAGGCAGCAACTCTACCGCTGCGCCACTGCCCCACCCTTCTGGCCCAAATGACGTTCCCCCCCCCCCCCCATCAAACACTTACTAATTTCTCATTCTTCATGTTGCCTCTCTTCAGATGTTTCCATTTATTTCAAGGCACTAAGTGTAGGGGTAAGACCGTAAGACATGAGCAGAATTAGGCCATTCAACCCTCAGACCTCAGACTTTAGAGATACAGCGGGGAAACAGGCCCTTCGGCCCACCGAGTGCGTGCCTGCCAGGGATCCACCTATATACTAGCACTGTTTAGTTTAGTTTAGTTTAGTTTAGTTTAGTTTAGTTTTAGAGATGCAGCGCGGAAACAGGCCCTTCGGCCCACCGGGTCCGTGCCGACCAACGATCCCCGCACATTAACACCATCCTACACCCACTAGGGACAATTTTTACATTTACCAAGCCAATTAACCTGCACGTCTTTGGAGTGTGGGAGGAAACCGAAGATCTCGGAGAAAACCCACGCAAGTCATGGGGAGAAAGTACAAACTCCGTACAGACAGTGCCCATAGTCGGGATCGAACCTGAATCTCCAGCGCTGCATTCGCTGTAAGGCAGTAACTCTACCGCTGCGCCACCCTGACCGCCCCACTGGAATAACTCAGAGGCTCAGGCAGCCTCTCTGGAGAAAATGAATGGGTGACTTCCTTCAGAGATGCTGCCTGACCCATTGAGAGGGCACAGCCTCAGAATAAAAGGACGTACCTATAGAAAGGAGATGAGGAGGAAGTTAGACACAAAATGATGGTGTAACTCAGCGGGACAGGCAGCATCTCTGGAGAGAAGGAATGGGTGACGTTTCAGGTCGAGACCCTTCGTCGAATTTCTTTAGTCAGAGGAATGTGAATCTGTGGAATTCATTGCCACAGATGACTGTCGAGGCCAAGACATTGGGGTATTTTTAAAGCAGAGATTGATCGGTTCTTGATTTGTGAGGGCGTCAAGGGTTACGGGGAGAAGGCAGGAGAATGAGGTTGAGAGAGGAAAATAGATCGGCCATGATCGAATGGGCAGAGTAGACTTGATGGGCTCCAAAGACGTACAGGTTTAGAGGTTAATTGGCTTTGGTAAAAATTGTAAATTGTCCCTCGTGTGTGTAGGATAGTGCTAGTGTAAGGAGTGATCGCTGGTAGGCGCGGACTCGGTGGGCCGAAGGGCCTGTTTCCGAATCGTATCTCTAAAGAAAAGTCTAAAGGTACTTATTCAATAAGCCTCCCTGTGTGGTTAATATATCTCAGCCTCTGTTGAGATGTGAGATGGAGTTTAAATGATTCCTTATGTCGCTGAGAGCATTTGCAATTTTCATTGTTTCACTTTAACATCTGGATCTGGATGTAGCATGCTGAATCTAAGTAAGTAAGTAAGTAAGTAAAGCCCCTGTCCCACTTACGTGTCCTTGGCACGCTAATTACGCGACCTCGTGGTCGCATTGACCCGCGACGGTCCCGCGAAGGTCGCGCGCGACTTCATGCGTCCGCACGGCCGTCTGGAGCGCGTGATGTCATTTGAAGATGGACACAAAGCTGTAGTAATTCAGCGGGACCGGCAGCATCTCTGGAGAGAAGCAATGGCCGATGTTTCGGGTCGAGACTCTTCTTCAGTCTGAAAGAAGGGTCTTGACCCGAAATGTCACCCATTGCTTCTCTCCAGAGATGCTGCCGGTCCCGCTGAGTTACTCCAGCATTTTGTGTCTATCTTCAATTTTCTTGACCCTGCTCTGGGAGTAGAAGTGGGGGCGGATCCGGATCCGCAACGGCCGTGAGCCCCAGGCCGAGTTCGACGATCGTTTACCTGCTTCTGCTGCTGTTGGAGGTGAGACGTTGCGCCGCGCCAGGGTCTTGGGCCTGTCCCACTTTGGCCGTCAGTTACACGACAGGCCGTTGGCGCGCGAAGATTTCGTTCGCTACAAAAATTTCGGAGCCCCGCGCGATGTCGCGCACAACTACATACCTCTCCGCGCTTCTCAGTGGGACCGACCCCGCGTGGCCATACGATGCCGGTGCGCCTCAATGTGACCACGAGGTCGTGTAATTTGCGTGCCAAGCACACGTAAGTGGGACAGGCCCTTTAGTAAGTTTATTGGCCAAGTATTCACATACAAGGAATTTGCCTTGGTGCTCCGCCCACAAGTAACAACATGACATACAGTGACAGTTACAAATGACTCAGAAAACACTAAACATTAATAATAATAAAACATTAATGATAAAACACCATCGATCAAGCATGTGAACCAACAAAATACCAGATCAAAGGGAGGCTACAGATTTTTGGCTGTTGAGTAGAGCAACTACTCGTGGATAAAAACTGTTTTTATGTCTGGCTGTAGCAGCTTTGACTATCCGGAGTCGCCTTCCAGGGGGAAGTGATTCAAAGCCAGAGGGACGTGATTCTGTGGAATCTGTGGAATCTAACACAATTGTTACTGCTTCTAGAATAAATATTAATGATCCTGAAAATATTATTATTGGATAAATACATATTAAAACACAGCAAATGTTGATAATAAATGGTTTTAGGACCTGGCGAGGGCTGAGTAAAGATAAGAAGTAGGTGCATCCCTTTCACATTGTCCTATTTATTTTCTTTTTTCTCTTTTTTTCTTTTCTTCTTTAACTACTTCTTGTGGTTTAGGTTCACATGTGTGTTCCTGGACCACTTTTTCATTCACTCACTGACTGTCTTTGCTAGCTCTTTCTATCCTTCCTTTCTATTAAGGTTGAAAAACAGAAGTGGTGCAAGAACTGTATAACTTTAAGTTATTGCAGATTACTGTAATGTAAAATACTTCTAATAAAAAAATTTAATAAAATAAAAATAAAAATAAAAAAAACACAGCAATGCGGCATTAAGTGAAAAAGTAGATATTAGCGATGTAATGCTGAGGCTCTATAAGGCCCTGGTCAGGCCGCATTTGGAGTAATGTGAGCAATTTTGGGCCCCATATCTGAGGAAGGATGTGCTGGCTCTGGAGAGGGTCCAGAGGAGGTTTACAAGAACGATCCCAGGAATGAGTGGGTTAACATATGATGAGCGTTTGACAGCACTGGGCCTGTACTCGCTGGAGTTTGGAAGGATGAGGGGGGACCACATTGAAACTTACGGAATAGTGAAAGGCCTGGATAGAGTGGATGTGGAGAGGATGTTTCCACTAGTGGGAGAGTCTAGGACCAGAGGTCATAGTCTCAGAATAAAAGAACGTTCCTTTAGAAAGGAGATGAGGAGGAATTTCTTCAGTCAGAGGGTGGTGAATCTGTGGAATTCATTGCCACAGAAAGCTGTGGAGGCCAAGTCAATGGATATTTTATGGAGATAGATAGATAATTGATTAGTACGGGTGTCAGGCGTTATGGGGAGAAGGCAGGAGAATGGGGCTGAGAGGGAAAGATAGATCAGCCATGATTGAATGGCGGAGTAGACGATGGGTCGAATGGCCTAATTCTGCTCCTATCTCCTATGAACAAGAACCTATGACATTCAGTTTAGTTTATAGTCACGTGTACCGAGGTGCAGTGAAAAGCTTTTTGTTGCGAGCTAACCAGTCAGCGGAAAGACAATACATGATTACAATCGAGCCATTTACAGTGTGCAGATACATGCTAAGGGAATAACGTTTAGTGCAAGGTAAAGCCAGCAAAGTCCAGTCAAGGATGGTCTGAGGGACATTGAAGAGGTAGATAGTAGTTCAGCACTGCTCTCTGGTTGTATCATAGAAACATAGAAAATAGGTGCAGGAGTAGGCCATTCGGCCCTTCGAGCCTGCACCGCCATTCAATATGATCATGGCTGATCATCCAACTCAGTATCCTGCACCTGCCTTCTCTCCATACCTCCTGATCCCTTTAGCCACAAGGGCCACATCTAACTCCCTCTTAAATATAGCCAATGAACTGGCCTCAACTACCTTCTGTGGCAGAGAATTCCACAGATTCACCACTCTCTGTGTGGAAAATGTTTTTCTCATCTCGGTCCATGTGTTGTCATGCACATTGATTTTGACCTGTGCAAAGTTAGTCGACAATTACATAACTGTTCTAGTCCCAGTTAGTAAGTAAGTAAGTAAGTAAGTAAGTTTATTGGCCAAGTATTCACATACAAGGAATTTGCCTTGGTGCTCCACCCACAAGACAGCTCAACCTACGAGTAAGGAGCCCCATACAGTGTTGCAGCTGCTGAGATTGGTCTGCACCTGCATTCCCTGTGTGTTTTCACAGTGCAAAGACCCACGCTGTGAGCTGAAATACAACAAATCGATCCTGCCTCTCTCTCGCAAATAACACTGACCGTCAAATCATCACGCCGGGCGTGAGCCTGATTGTTTCCAAACATCCCAATGTGAGCTTCGAGATTGCGGCAATATTCACCCACTTCACTTTACCGTAGAGATACAGCGCGGAAATACAGTGAGCACAGGCCCAGTGCCGATCAAACGCTCCTCATACGTTAACCAAATCATCCCTGGGATCATTTTAGTGTAGTTTAGTTTAGAGATCCAGCGCGGAAACAGGCCCTTCGCCCTAATCATTCCCGTAAACCTCCTCTGGACCCTCTCCAACGCCAGCACATCCTTCCTCAGATACGGGGCCCAAAACCGCTCACAATTTCTAGACAGTTTTTCCAAACATATATTTACGTATACCAGGCTTCACTCCAACGGGACTGAGGGGAGAGACGTGAGACGCGCAGGCCGCCATTGTTTCAGACTGAGCGGGTTTGTGTTCAATATGCAGCATTCCAGATCTAAAGAGTTCAATAAACGTCTAGGCAGCAAAACAAAAATGTCAACGCACCCATCAGCAAGTGAGTGAAGCTGAACATTGCTGTGCCCTTTCATTCCCATGAGGTGATCGTGTCAAAGGCTTCATATCCCACGCCAGTAAGTGTAACCGTGAAGCTGTCACACTAACACCACAGTAAAAAAACCTCCCGGTCGCCAAACACTTCAACTCCCCTTCCCATTCTCACACAGACTGAATCGGGGTGGGAGATTGCAACCTTCACGTGATCCGCCCTGTTTCGACAAATGCAATCAACCCAATGGCGTGCACAATCAAATAAGATCAAATAGAACAAGTTGTCCCGCAACTTTAGGCTGTGCACGCCAGACGCAAGAAGAAGACAGACTGAATCGTAAGAGGAATAGATCGGGTAGACGCACAGAGTCTGTTGCCCAGAGTAGGTGAATCGAGGACCAGATGACATAGGTTTAAGGTGAAGGGGGAAAAGATTTAATAGGAATCTGAGGGGTAACCTTTTTCACACAAAGGGAGGTGGGTGTATGGAACGAGCTGCCAGAGGAGGTAGTTGAGGCTGGGACTATCACAAGACACAGTTTAAGAAACAGTTAGACAGTTACATGGATAGGACAGGTTTGGAGGGATATGGACCAAACGCAGGCAGGTGGGGGACTAGTGTAGCTGGGACATGTTGGCCGGTGTGGGCAAGTTGGGCCGAAGGGCCTGTTTCCACAATGTATGACTCTATGATCTTTCTGTCCTGGGCCTCCTCCATTGTCAGAGTGATACCACACACAAATTGGAGGAACAGCACCTCATATTTCACTTGGGCAGCTTACACCCCAGCGGTATGAACATTGACTTCTCTAACTTCAAGTAATAATAATAATAATAATAATAAATTTTATTTATATAGCGCTTTTCAGGACTCAAAGTCGCTTTACAATTGAGAGTCAGGAATAAACAAAACAAAATAGAGCAGTAAGACAGAGGGGGGGGGGGACATGGGACTAAGGGTATGCAGAGGTGAAGAGATGGGTCTTGAGGCGGGACTGGAAGATGGTGAGGGACTCAGAATTTCGGACCGGTTGTGGGAGGGAATTCCAGAGCCTGGGAGCTGCCCTGGAGAAGGCTCTGCCTCCAAAAGTGCAGAGGTTTGATTTCGGAGTGGAGAGGAGACCAGCTGATGTGGATCTGAGGGACCGTGAGGGTTGGTAGGGGGAGAGGAGGTCAATGAGATAAGGGGGGGCCAGGTTGTTGAGGGCTTTGTAGGTGAGGACCAGGATTTTGTAGGTGATCCGGTGGGAAATGGGAAGCCAGTGAAGTTCTTTGAGAACTGGGGTGATGTGGTGCCAGGATTTGGTGTGGGTAATGAGTCGAGCGGCTGCATTTTGGACCAGTTGGAGTCGGTTGATGTTGCTGGAATTGATTCCGAAAAGAAGAGAGTTACAGTAGTCCAGTCGGGAGGAGATGAAGGCATGGATGAGTCTTTCAGCAGCGGGGGGTGTGAGAAGGATCTGATTTTGGCAATGTTGAGGAGGTGAAAAAATGATGTTTTGACAACATGGCGGATGTGAGGCTCAAGGGAGAGGGTTCAGTCAAGGATCACGCCAAGGTTGCGTGCCTGAGGAGATGGGGAGACAGTGGTGCCGTCGATAGTGAGAGTGGGGTTGTTAATTTTAGTGAGTGTTGATTTGGAGCCAATGAGGAGAAATTCTGTTTTTGCTACTGTTTAATTTAAGGAAGTTGAGTTGCATCCAAGATTTGATGGCTGATAGGCAGGAGTTGATATGGGAGAGAGGGGGTGGTGGTGGGACTTGGTGCTGAGATAGATCTGGGTGTCATCAGCATAGCAGTGGAAGTCCAGGTTGAAGTGACAGAGTATATGACCAAGGGGGAGGATGTAGATGATGAAGAGGAGGGGACCAAGAACGGAGCCTTGGGGAACGCCTTGAGTGACAGTGGCTGTGGCAGAGGTGTGGTTATGGAGAGAGATGAAGTGGGATCGGTTGGAAAGGTAAGAACGGAACCAGCTGAGTGCAGAACCTTCAATGCCAAGGTCCCTAAGTCTGTTGAGCAGGATGTTGTGGTTGACGGTATCGAAGGCTGCACTCAGGTCGAGGAGGATGAGGATATTGAGGGAGCCAGAGTCAGCAGAGGTAAGGAGGTCATTGAGGACTTTGAGGAGAGCAGTTTCTGTGCTATGGAGGGGGCGAAATCCAGATTGGAGGGGTTCGAATAGGTTATACGCGAGGAGGTGGAATGAAGTTGTGACGCGACGATGCGCTCCAGGGTTTTTGAAAGAAAGGGGAGGTTTGAGATGGTTGCGTTGCGTTGCGTTGCGAAGTAACCCTTGCATTCCCTCTCTCTCTCCCTCCCGTCCCCACCCTAGTCATCCTGCCAATTCCACAGTTTGCATCCATACATCCCTCCCGTTATCACCTCTTCACAGCCAACAATGGTCCATTGTGGGCTCCACCTTTCCTTGGTCATCGGTGCCGGCTCTGAGCCTTTTCATACCTTTAGTTTCCCTCTCATAGAGTCATGGAGTGACACAGTGTGGAAATTCTGGCGCTGTAAGGCAGCGACTTTACCACTGTTTAAGAAAGAACCGAAGGTAGACACAAAACGCTGGACTCTATCACTGCGCCTCTGTGCTGCCCTTCTGGGTCGAAGGTCGGCTGCAGGAGGTGCCCCCGGGACACAAAGATGTCCGGGCGAGGAGGGGAGAGGAGGGGAATGTCAGTTCAATGGCTGAGCCGGTCTAGGCGATGGAGGAAGGCCCTGCAGAAGCCTGGGGCTCGCCTGGATCGGGAAACGCTCCAGAAGACCGAGAGCGCGGGCGGAGCAGGCTCCGGAAATGGTCCCAAAACATGGTCCTAAACCAAATACCTCGTATGTTGCAAAACATACTTGGCTAATGAATTAGGATAATGATTATGATTATGATGTGTAAATATATGCAAAAAGAATTTCACTGCACAGTTGCACTTGTGACAAATAATGCGTCAGTGAACTGGCGAAATAAAACATTGAAGGGACGAATGGCCTACTCCTGCACCTATTGTCTATTGTCTATTGTCTATTATCAATGTTAGAAACATACTGTCATGTTAGCATGGGTGTCAGGAGTTATGGGGAGAAGGCCGGAGAATGGGGTTAGGAGGGAGAGATAGATCAGCCAGGATTAAATGGCGGAGTGGACTCCATGGGCCGAATGGCCTAATTCTACTCCTATCACTTACGACCTTATGACTTTAACATTTTAGCAGCTATGTCTTAGCAGAATGAGAGGGGATGTTATTGAAACAAATAAGATTATTAAGCGTTTGGACACGCTAGAGGCAGGAAACATGTTCCCGATGTTGGGGGAGTCCAGAATCAGGGGCCACACTTTAAGAATAAGGGGTAGGCCATTTAGAACGGAGATGAGGAAAAACTTTTTCACACAGAGGGGTGTGAATCTGTGGAATTCTCTGCCTCAGAAGGCAGTGGGGGCCAATTCTCTGGATGCTGTCAAGAGAGAGTTAGATAGAGCTCTTAAAAGATAACGGAGTCAAGGGATATGGGCAGAAGGCAAGAACGGGGCACTGATTGTGGATGATCAGCCATGATCACAGTGAATGGCGGTGCATGCTCGAAGGGCCGAATGGCCTACTCCTGCACCTATTGTCTATTGTCTATTGTCTAAATGATTGCCATGTCTCTTCAACAAGATGTCAATGTCCAATGTAACTAAGTTTTATGCTTACAGAAAGGAAGTCAAATATAGAATCAAGAGATCCCATTCTTTGAACTAGTTTTGCTTGTTTCGTGTCGGAAGCCTGAAACAGAGGGGAAGAAGCTGTTCCTGAGTCTGGTGGTGCGCGCTTTCAAGCTGCTGTGTTTTCTGCCTGACGTGAGAGGGAAGGAGAAGGAATGACCGGGGATGGTGAGTGTTTATTTTTTTGATTATTTTGGCCAAAGATCCTACAGGATCTTTGATTTTGGCTGCTTTCCCGAGGCAGCGTGAATTGTAGGTGTGGTCAATGATGGGTAGTTGAGTTTAGTTTACTGACACCGGTCTGTTCCAGTGCTGCAGGGCATGTGTCTGATGTAAATCGTCTTCACTTTCATTACCAAAGGCTGCAGCAGTTCATCACTTGCTGGTGCCAATGACATGTTACATGGGCGGAAATCCTGGGGGGGGACAGGGGGACACGCCCCCGCCCCGCTTTGAGAGGTGGGGGACGATCCCCACCCCCCCATGTTTTGTAATCCGGACTTTATCAGCCGCTTTCTAAGGGCTGAATCGGCCCGTTCGCGGGGCCTTTCAGCGCCCGGCGCGGCTTAAAATCAAACTGCTGCATCGAGGCGATCGAGGCTCCCGATGTTGAACCCCCCGCCGGCCGATGAAAGACCCCGCGAACGGGCAGATTGAAGCCACACGATTCGGGGCGGACAAAGCTGCTGTGGCTGGAGTTCAGAGTCGGTCACCAACCAGGTCAGCTCCCGATGTTACCGTCCACAGGGCCCACGGCCGAAGCCTCGCGTGTGTGTGTGTGTGTGCGCATGCGCGTGTGTGTGCGTGTGTGTGTGTGTGTGTGTGTGTGTGCGCATGTGTGTGCGTGCGTGTGTGTGTGTGAGCATGCGCGTGTGTGTGCGTGTGTGTGTGTGCGTGTGCGCATGTGTGTGCGCCAAGAAATTGTGTCCCCCGCATGTTTTGATAGCGATTTCCGTGCCTGACATGTTAGGTATGATGAACACAGTGAATGGCAGGGCTCTGGGGAGTGTTGTAGAGCAGAGGGTGCACGGTTCATTGAAAGTGGAGTCGCAGGTAGATAGGGTGGTCAAAAAGACTTTTAGTACCTTGGCCTTCATCAGTCAGAGCCCTGAGCATGGAGGTTGGGAGATGGTATTGCATCGTATAACACATTGGTCAGGTCGCATATTGTGTTCAGTTTAGTTCGGTTTAGTTGAGAGATACAGCGCAGAAACAGGCCCTTCGGCCCACCGATTCCGCACCGACCAGCGACCCCCGCACCTTAACACTATCCTACACACACCAGGGACAATTTAGAATCTTTACTGAAGCCAATTGGTCTACAAACCTGCTCGTCTTTGGAGTGTGGGGAGGAAACCGAAGATCTCGAAGAAAACCCACGCAGGTCACGGGGAGAACGTACAAACTCCGTACAGACAGCGCCCTTGGTCAGGATCGAACCCAGGTCTCCGGCACTGCAAGCGCTGTAAGGCAGCAACTCTACCGCTGCGCCACCGTGACACCTAAGTTCTGGGCACCATGTTACAGGAAGGATGAGCCTGTTTCCACGCTGTATGACTCAATGATATTAATGACTGGCACTAGTCCAACTGGCGGCAAACCCATTTAAACTGAAGATGTTCCGGATATATTTCAGAGTGATAAATGCCAAAGCATGTAGCATTTTAAAAACAAGTCCTACAAGTGTGACTTATGAGTGATCCTTGGCAAGCTGTCTATGTGATGTGAAAAGGGGGGGGGGGGGGTGGGCAGCCTCAAGAGAAGATCCAGATGGTTGGAACCCGCCCAAAGGCTCGGCGGACCATAAGTTCATAAGTAAGTAAGTAAGTAAGTTTGTAATTAAGTTAGTTTATTGGCCAAGTATTCACATACAAGGAATTTGCCTTGGTGCTCCGCCCACAAGTAACAACATGACATACAGTGACAGTTACGAATGACTCAGAAAACACTAAACATTAATAATAATAAAACATTAATGATAAAACACCATTGACACAAGTGGGTCGGAGCAGAATTAAGCCATTCGGCCATTCAATCATGGCTGATCTATCTCTCCCTCCCAACCCCATTCTCCTGCCTTCTCCCCCATAACCCCTGACACACGCACTAATCAAGTATCTGACAATCTCCACGTGTGGGAGGAAACCGGACCACACCCGGAGAAAAACTAATTCGGGAGTGGTTGTGAAAATGGGATAACATAGAACTAGGGGATCGCTGGTCGGGCTGGACTCAGTGGGCTAGAGGGACTGTTTCCATGCTGTCTCTCCAAACTAAACTAAACTAAACTAGATGTGTACGAAGGAACTACAGATGCTGGTTTAAACCAAAGATAGACAACACAAAATGCTGGAGTAACTCAGCGGGACAGGCGGCAAGACAGTTTTCAAGAGAGAGTTAGATTTAGCTCTTGGGGCAAAGGGGATCAAGGAATATGGGGAGAAAGCAGGGAACGGGGTACTGATTTTGGATGATCAGCCATGATCATATTGTGCCGGCCTACTCCTGCACCTAATTTCTATATTTCGTTGTTTCTGGAGAGAAGGAATGGGTGACGTTTAGTGTCGAGACCCTTCTTCAGACTACGTTTAGCTTCAGACTTCTGAAGAAGGGACTTGGCCTGAAACGTCACCCATTCCTTCTCTCCAGAGATGCTGCCTGTCTAAACTAAACTAAATACTTCAGGCATATCAGTCTGGACTGTGTGATGGACTGGGCAACATCCACAACCCTCTGCAATGTCTTGCGGTCTTGGTCAGAGCTGGTTCCCAAACCAAGCTGTGAAGCAACCTGACAGTATAAGAATAAAGGGAAAGCCATTTAGAACGGAGATGAGGAAACACTTTTTCACATAGAGGGTTGTGAATCTGTGGAATTCTCTGCCTCAGAAGGCAGTGGAGGCCAATTCTCTGGATGCTTTCAAGAGAGAGTTAGATAGGGCTCTTAAAGATAGTGGAGTCAGGGAATATGGGGAGAAGGCAGGAATGATTGTGGATGATCAGCCATGATCACATTGAATGGCGGTGCTGACTCAAATGGCCTACTCCTGCACCTATTGTCTATTATGCTTTCTATGTTGCATCTGTACTTCATTATCTTCGGCAGGTCGGCGGTCACTCGAATCGAGTGTGACTGTCCTCTCATGGAGGACGCCTGTGCGTGACTTTGTTTAACGTGGGGAGACTGGTGCACAGACAGCCACCCCACGGTCCTTGACAGATCTGGGTCAGGATCCAGTGGCATGGAGTCCAAGACGACCGGAGACCCTTTTCTGCTGCAGCCTTCATCCGCCTTCCCAGCCGTTGTGACGCTCCACTAAGGTCAGCCATCGTCCTCCGCCTGTTCCACCGTTGAGGTCTTGGTTGGATTGGCTCTTTGTCAGGGACCTCCCCCTCGACCTTACCGCCATGGGTGGCCCCACCAGGAGCATAGCTCCAGACGGCATCGCTCTCAGGATCTCAGGACCACACGAGCTTCTCCACCACGACAAGGTGACAGTCCACGGAGAAGGATTGCATTATACACACTGTAGTGACTGTAGTAGCCATTTAGCTTAACTCAGTATGTTATATCAAAAAACAGTTACCGTGAAATTTTATCTGCCTGTGATTAAGTGCGTGGGATTTATACGTATTTGCGGCTGGGATTCTCGCGCAGAGGCCTTAGTTGTTAGTTTAGTTTGAAGAAGCATAGGGAGAGGTCACAGCTTTGCACCATGCACGAGTTTGACCACGAGTAAGATTCAAATGTACTTGTACAAGAAGAAGTTTGGATGAATATCTTACTTTTTACCACTACAATATAAAAGGACTGGACAAGCTAGATGCAGGAAAAATGTTCCCAATGTTGGGCGAGTCCAGAACCAGGGGCCACACAGTCTTAGAATAAAGGGGAGGTCATTTAAGACTGAGGTGAGAACAAACTTTTTTCACCCAGAGAGTTGTGAATTTATGGAATTCCTGACACAGAGGGCAGTGGAGGCCAAGTCACTGGATGGATTTCAGAGAGAGTTAGATAGAGCTCTAGGGGCTAGTGGAGTCAAGGGATATGGGGAGAAGGCAGGCACGGGTTATTGATTGGGGACGATCAGCCATGATCACAATGAATGGCGGTGCTGGCTCGAAGGGCCGAATGGCCTCCTCCTGCACCTATTTTCTATGTTTCTATGTTTACAATAAAGAAACTATTAATCAAGAGACTGTGTTTGGAAGATTTATCTTTCCACGGCATTGAATGTCTCCTGGAGAGCTCGTGAACGCGTATCGATTTTCTCCTGAACCCCTGTCTTCAATCATAGTGACGAAAGGAAAGATTGTTTGAACGAGATAAAAATCTGTCACTATAGTGACATCCTACACACCATGCTAGTTCCCTCAACTAGATTTCCAATAACATTGCGTTTGATCTGTTGACAACAGAATAACAGAATGTTCCAACCCCATAATTATTGATGATGCACAAATGGTATTTTGTACAATTTTTTGTTATGGTTTTGACACATTTTTGCCATGATCGAGATGGAAAGCCTCCAATGCATAATTTACGTTTTGCTCCCTGGTAACAACTTAGAAATATATTTATTATTCTTGGTTGCTTTTATATTTTCATGTTAAATGATAAAGGGTCTATTTTTGATTTTTTTCTCTCCAAACCATCAAAAGCACAACTAGACACAACATGCTGGAGTAACTCAGCGGGTGAGGCAGCATCTCTGGAGAAAAGGCGTTATATCAGGGTCGCCAAAAGATTTCGAACATTTCAAAATCCAGCGGCGACAAAAGAAACGTTGCGACACTTGAAGAAACACCGCGCGTCCATACGCCATCACGCCTCGTCACCGCCGCATCACGCCGCAAATTTTTCGGTGACCTGACACTCAGTCAATGATGCCGGCAGACGCCGAAAAAATCGTCAAGTGTGACAGGCCCTTTAACCAGCATCTGCAGTTCTTTCTTGAACGCAACTGGATATTATTGTATTGTATTGTATATCTTTATTGTCATTTCCTAAGTATTCGCATACCCAGAGGAAACAAAAAAACGTTCCTCAACCAGTGTCCATTTCAGTGTGTGCAGTAAAAAATAAATAGAAGTAAAAATACATATATCATGAACAAATTAACACTCTACTCTCTACTAAACATCAACAGGCGTTCCGATCGGCAGCGGCACGACAGTGGCTCTGCTGCAGTGTGTCCAGGTTGGTGGTTGGTGCACGATACTTTGGCAGGGGACAAAGTCCGTTTATCAGTCTTATAACCTGCGGGAAGAAGCTGAGGAGCATCCTGCTGGTTTTGCACCTAATGCTCCGGTACCTCTTCCCAGATGGCAGGATGGAGAATATGTAATGCGATGGGTGGTAGGGGTCTTTGATGATGGAGATGGCTCTGCTGATACATCTCATCCTGTATATGTCCAGCAGGAAAGGGAGTGGAGCACCAATAATCCTGCTGGCGGTCTTCACAATCCTGTCTAGTTGGTGCCGTTCGTACACCTTGCAGCTCCTGAACCAGGAAGTGATGCCGTAGGTTATTGGCCTGGATAGAGCGGATGTGGAGGGGATGTTTCCACTAGTGGGAGAGAGTCTAAGACCAGAGGGCACGGCCTCAGAAAAAAAGGATGTACCATTAGAAAGGAGATGAAGAGGAATTTCTTCAGTCAGAGGGTGGTGATTGCCACAGAAAGATGTGGAGGCCGAGTCAGTGGATATTTTTAAGGCGGAGAGCGACAGATTCTTGATTAACCTGCCAAGGTTCACTGCCAAGTTTTTCTTGCACGGTTGGCCATGACCCAAGTATACTGGTGGGTGGCACTGAACAGGCCAGTACGGGTGTCAGTGGTGACGGGGAAAGGCAGGAGAATGGAGTTGAGAGGGAAAGACAGATCAGCCATGATTGAATGGCAGAGTAGACACTAATGGGACTGTCCCACTTACGCGACTTTTACGGCGTCATAGGTCGTTGCAGGTCGCCGAAAATGTTCAACATGTTGAAAATCCGGAACAAGGTACGACTCTTTGGGCGACTACTCACGACCGTACAGGCTTCACCCCGCGACATGTCGCCAGGGTGTCGCCTGTATGGTCGTAGGTCGTCTCCTCAGTCGCCCAAAGAGTCGTAGCGTCTTTCCGGTCACCGCTGGATTTTCAACGTTGAAAAATTTCGGCCAAAAGTCGTGTGAGTGGGACAGGCCCATTAGTCCGCCTAAACCTACCTGATATCCCTGTTGCTGAATACTTTAACCCCCCCTCCCATTCCCACACCGACCTTTTTTGTCCTGGGTCTCCTCCATTGTCAGAGTGAGGCCCAGCGCAAATTGGAGGAACAACACCTCATATTTCGCTTGTGCAGCTTACACCACAGCTTACACCCCAGCGGTATGATCATTCGTTAGGGAACGGCAGTTCCCCTCTCCCATCACAGATGAGGCCCTCACTCATGTTTCCTCGGTATCCCGCAGCTCCGTCCTTGCTCCCCCTCCCCCTAGTCACAACAGAGTCCCCCTAGTCCTTACCTTCCACCCCATCAGCCGTCACACACAACACATTATCCTCCCAAATTTCCGCCACCTCCAACGGGATCCCACCATTTGCCACATTTTCACCATCTCCACCCCTTTCCGCCTTCCGCAGAGACCGTTCCCTCTGCGACTCCCTGGTTAACTCATCCCTTCCCACCCAAACCACCCCCTCCCCAGGTACTTTCCCCTGCAACTGCAGAAGATGCAATACCTGTCTCTATACCACCTCCCTCTACTCTATCCGGGGACCGCGACAGTCCTTTCAGGTGAGGCAGAGGTTCACTTGCACCTTCCTCCAACCCCATCTACTGTATCCGTGGTTCAAGATGTGGACCCTTATACATCGGCGAGACCGAACGCAGACTGGGCGATCTTTTCACGGAACACCTTCGCTCAGCCCGCCTGAACCAACCTGATCTCCCGGTTGCTGGACACTTTAATTCTCCTTCCCATTCCCACACTGACCTTTCTGTCCTGGGTCTCCTCCATTGTCAGAGTGAGGCTAAACACAAATTGGAGGAACAGCATCTCATATTTCGCTCGGGCAGCTTACAGCCCAGTGGTATGAATATTGATTTCTCTCACTTCAGGTAGTCCGGCATTCCCTCTCTCTCTCCACCCCTCCCCCACCCAAGTCGCACCAGCTTCTCATTTTCACCCAACAGCTAACAATGTCCTACTTCCTTTATCATCGTTACTTTTTTGCATATCTTTCATTTGTTGTTCTTTATCTCTCCACATCACCGTCTATATCTCTCGTTTCCCTTATCCCTAACCAGTCTGAAGAAGGGTCTCGACCCAAAACGTCACCCATTCCTTCTCTCCAGGGATGCTGCCGGTCCCGCTGAGTTACTCCAGCTTTTTGTGTCTATGTTTGGTATGAACATTGACTTCTCTAACTTCAAGTAACGTTTGCCTTCCCTCTCTCTCCATCCCCCCCCCCCTTTCCAAGTTCTCTGACAAGTCTAACCATCCTCGTTAACATTTTATCTCTGTTTGTTTTGTTGCCGCTACCTTCTCCCAGCTAACAATGATCTATTCTACATTTTTCCTTGCTCTCCATCCACTTTGTTTCCTTTTCACACCTTGCACTTCCTTATCTCTGTATCTCCCTCTCCAATGTCCCTTTGGGGAGAGAGATCAAAAGGGGACTAAGATCAAGGAAAATTATTCCCTTTTCCCCACTTCCTGTCCCCCCTCCCTCCACCCCCTGCCCCACTTTACCCCTCTCCCTCACCCCCCCCCCCCACTGTTTCTGCGCTGTATCTCTAATCTAAATTAAACTGTGAGAAATAAAACACCATCGATCCTGTTGGGTGCGTTCAATTTTTTAGCAAATAATTTGAAAACATTTGTTGCTTTTATGAAAATGTTCCGAGACACACCCTCCTGTAAAATGTTATTGAGTACTTGTTGTTCCCACAGTGTGGGCGAGAAGGAATGTGAGCCTGATACGGAGTGGTGGAAAAGTCCCCTAACCTCCGGATGGTTGTTCATGCCATGGGGAATTCCACCCCTGATTTCTGATTAGGAGACCAAAACTGGAGTATTGTGTACAGTTTTGGTCTCCTAATTTGAGGAAGGACATCCTTGTGATTGAGGCAGTGCAGCGTAGGTTCACGAGATTGATCCCTGGGATGGCGGGACTGTCATATGAGGAAAGATTGAAAAGACTAAGCTTGTATTCACTGGAGTTTAGAAGGATGAGGGGGGAATCTTATAGAAACATATAAAATTATAAAAGGACTGGACAAGCTAGATGCAGGAAAAATGTTCCCAATGTTGGGCGAGTCCAGAACCAGGGGCCACAGTCTTAGAATAAAGGGGAGGTCATTTAAGACTGAGGTGAGAAAAAACTTTTTCACCCAGAGAGTTGTGAATTTATGGAATTTCCTGCCACAGAGGGCAGTGGAGGCCAAGTCACTGGATGGATTTAAGAGAGAGTTAGATAGAGCTCTAGGGGCTAGTAGAGTCAAGGGATATGGGGAGAAGGCAGGCATGGGTTATTGATAGGAGACGATCAGCCATGATCACAATGAATGGCTGGCCTCCTCCTGCACCTATTTTCTATGTTACTATGTTTCTTTCCTATATTTCTCTTGGCATTGGAAACATGATTCAAATGATGATTAACACGGAGTCACCGTCCAGCTGAGTTGAGTTTAGTTTAGTTTGGAAACGGGCCCTTCGGCCTACCAAGTCCGTGCCGACCAGCGATCTGCCATACACTAGTTCGAATCTACACCCTCGGGGCATAATGTACAGGAGCCAATTAACCTACAAACCTGCACGTCTTTGGAATGTGGGAGGAAAACCGGGGCATAAGTTAATATGTCATAGGAGCAGAATTAGGCCATTCGGCCCATCGTGTCTACTCCGCCATTCAATCATGGCTGATCTATCTTTCCCTCTCAACGCCAGCACACAGAGCTTGCACGATATCTCCCTCCTTCATCTCCGTCACTGGACAATAGACAATAGACAATAGACAATAGGTGCAGGAGTAGGCCATTTGGCCCTTTGAGCCAGCACCACCATTCAATGTGATCATGGCTGATCATCCACAATCAGTACCCCTTTCCTGCCTTCTCCCCATATCCCTGACTATGCTATTTTTAAGAGCCCTATCTAGCTCTCTCTTGAAAACATCCAGAGAACCGGCCTCCACCGCCCTCTGAGGCAGAGAATTCCACAGACCAAGAGAGATCAAGAGAGTTGTAGATGTTTGCTCAGTCCCACCACACAGACCCAGACTCCCCCACCATTGACTCCACCTACACACTTCACGCATCAGTAAAGCAGCCAGGGAGAGCATGCAAACTCCACACGGGCAGCACCCGTGGTCAGGGTCGAGGCAGTTGCTCTACCAGCTGCGCCGCTGTGAAGCAGAACCACCTTCACAGCGTGGAAACGTCGAAGTCTAGAAGCCACAGTTCTAAGGTGAGAGGGACGACGTTTTGAGGTGATGTAAGGAGCAAGAATTTGACAGAGAGTGGCTGATGCTTGGAACGCGCTGCCGTGGATGGTGGTTGAGACAGATACGATAACAGCGTTTGAGAAGATATGCAGGAAATGGAGGGACATGCATCCTGTGCAGACAGATGAGGTAACGAGTGTGTGGGGACCCAACACAGACAGTGGAGCACATCGTCACCAGTTGCCCCAATCACCGGCCACCAAATGGTGAACGAGGTCCGATTAAGCGCAGGCAAGTGGGGACTAGTGTAGATGGGACATTGTTGGCCGGTGTGGGCGAGTTGGGCCGAAGGGCCTGTTTCCACACTGTATCACTCTGTGACTCTATGACTCTATGAGTGCTTCCCTCTATTTGATTACTTTTTTATGAAGAGGTAACCAAGAGGACTGGTTTCAGGGGGATTTGTAGATATTGTCAACTAGTTTCGATGGGGCATGTGGGTCGGTGTGGACAAGTGGCCGAAGGGCTTGTTTCTACACTGTATCCCTCTGTGAGTTTATGACTCTGGTCTGGTATTTGTCACGGGCCTACATGGTTGACTGATCCAGAAGTTTGAACAATGCGGAGAGCTAGCTAAAGGGCCTGTCCCACTTGGACGATGACACGTTGGCCTGGCTCGCCTCAACAGAGCTGCAGGTCTAAAAGACACACGACAGAAGAAGACAGATGAGGTTAGTTTATCTTGGCATTACGCTTGGCACACACATTGTGTGGTGTACTGTTCTATGTCCCATTTTATAAATTGCAAGCACTGGAAAATGGACAAGGCATTTACAATTACAATGCACGACTGACCATAAAACCGTACGGCATAGGAGCAGAATTAGGCCATTCGGCCCATCGTGTCTACTCCGCCATTCAATCATGGCTGATCTATCTTTCCCTCTCAACCCCATTCTCCTGCCTTCGCCCCGTAACCCTTGACGGCCTACTGGTCAAGGGGCACCCGGAGAAAACCCACGGGGAGAACGTTACAAACTCCGTACAGACAGCGCCCGTAGTCACGATCGAACCCGGGTCTCCGGCGTAGTGAGGCAGCAACTCTACCGCTGCGCCACCGTGCCACCCTCAAGTCATAGAGTCTCGCAGCCTGGAAACAGGCCCTCCGGCCCCATTCGACCACGATTGTCCCATCTAAATTAATCCCATTTGCGGCCATCAATAGCCACAGGCATCAATAGAATCTCGAAACAACACCCCAGATTAACACTCGGAGACACAGAGACACAGCTCTTGTGTATGTCCCAGCTGAGTACTGAGTACTCCGGTATGGAGTAGAAATAGACACAAGCCTGAACAGCACCCTGTGAACCATCACTGGGTGCCTTCAACCTACTCCAGTCGAGCAGCTCCCTATATTTGCAGGCATTCGCCTGCAGGGATCCGAAGGCAAGCAGCAACGCTGGCACTATCTCATCGTGCCATGGACCCAGATCACCTCCTCCATCAGGCTATCAGCAGAGAGCAGAGGCCACCCCGTCTGAAGTCCTGTCACCCCTTTGCTCCACATGGAAAACAACTCCTAGCATCCATCCAGCCAACTGAGACAAAAGCACACTGGATAGCCACCATTGTGGTCACAGGAGTGGAAGGCAACCTCATCTCCATTATACAGCTACATCTCTTCACCGGATAAAAAGCTGTCCAGGGTCTGACCTCCCCCAGAGGAGCATGGGTGAAGCTCAACAGACTTGGTACTGGAGTCGGGCGTTTCAATGCCAGCATGTGGAGATGGGGGCTCCGCCAGAGCCCAGCCTGTGAATGCGGAGCAGAACAACAGACAGCCAACCATGTCATCTCTGGGTGCCCGCTCTACCACCCACCAAATGGAGCTCTGTCAGGGCCTGGCGGACATTGACGCCAACAGAGACAACAACCTGGCTGCTCAACACCCGGCTTGAGATCCAACTAGTCCTTTGGTTTATCTTTCATTCGCAAGAAGAGTCACAGAGACACAGAGACACAGAGACACAGAGACACAGAGACACAGAGACACAGAGACACAGAGACACAGACACACAGAGACACAGAGTCACAGAGACACAGACACGCAGAGACACAGACACACAGAGACACAGACACACAGAGACACAGAGTCACAGAGTCACAGAGACACAGAGACACAGACACACAGAGACACAGAGACACAGTCACAGAGACACAGTCACAGAGACACAGAGACACAGGACACACAGAGACACAGAGTCACAGAGTCACAGAGACACAGAGACACAGACACACAGAGACACAGTCACAGAGACACAGAGACACAGACACACAGAGACACACAGACACACAGTCACAGAGTCACAAAGACACAGACACACATAGACACAGTCACAGAGACACAGAGACACAGAGACACAGACACACAGAGACACAGAGACACAGAGACACAGAGACACAGACACACAGAGACACAGAGACACAGAGACACAGACACACAGAGACACAGAGTCACAGAGACACAGAGGACACAGAGACACAGAGACACAGATTCACAGTCACAGAGACACAGTCACAGAGACACAGAGACACAGAGACACAGAGACACAGTCACAGAGTCACAGAGACACAGAGACACAGAGACACAGAGACACAGTCACAGAGACACAGAGACACAGACGCACAGAGACACAGAGTGACAGAGACACAGAGACGCAGAGACACAGAGACATAGAGACACAGAGTCATACAACACGGAAACAGGCCCTTCGGCCAAACTTGCCCACACAAACCAACATGTCCCATCTACACGAGTCCCACCTGCCTGCGTTTGGCCCAAATATCCCTCTAAACCTGTCCTATCCATGTACCTGTCTAATTGTTTCTTAAACGTTGCAATAATCCTGCCTCAACTACCTCCCCCGGCAGCTCGTTCCATACATCCTTTGCGTGAAAAGGTTTCCCCTCAGGTTCCTATTAAATCTTTCCTTCCTCACCTTAAACCTATGCCCTCTGTTCTCGATTCCCCTACTCTGGGCAAGAGACTGTGCGTCTACCCGATCTATTCATCTCGTGGTGCTTTTACCCTCTGAAGTCTTTTCTGTGGAGCTGGATAAGCAAACTATCCACTGTGGCAGCAGAGACACAGAGACACAGAGACACAGAGACACAGAGTCACAGAGACACAGAGACACAGAGACACAGAGACACAGAGACACAGAGACACAGAGACACAGAGACACAGACACAGTCACAGAGACACAGAGACACAGAGACACAGAGACACACAGACACACAGACACAGAGACACAGAGACACAGAGACACAGAGACACAGAGACACAGACACAGAGACACAGAGACACAGAGTCACAGACACACAGAGACACAGAGTCACAGACACACAGAGACACAGAGTCACAGACTCACAGACACACAGTCACAGAGACACAGAGACACAGAGACACAGAGACGCAGAGTCACAGAGACACAAGCTATCCACTGTGGCAGAATAACATTACATCATGTTTTATTGTTAGATGTATCGTCATTTATAATCAAGGTTTGTGCAGGTGTTGGTGTCGACACACTTGTGCTGAGAATATGCCCACTCAAGCTACCTTAAAATTACCCTGTGAATGCCAATGCTAAATATTTTTCGAGGATCAGCGCGTTTTCTATCCTCAGTTACCTCAGCGATCTTGTACGACAGGTCTATTTTCAGAGAAATGAATCACTTCACGGTTAGAGCGCGCTTTCGTTTTTTTTGTTGTTCAGAGATACAGCGTGGAAACAGGCCCTTCGGCCACCGAGTCCACGCCGACCAGCGATCCCCGCACATTAACACTATCCTACACACACACTGGGGACGATTTACACTTACACCAAGCCAATTAAACAACATAGCTGTACGCCTTTGGAGTGCGGGAGGAAACCGGAGATCTCGGAGAAAACCCACGTGGTCACGGGGAGAGAAGTACAAACTCCGTACAGGCAGCACCGGTAGTCGGGATCGAACCCGGGTCTCTGCGCTGTAAAGCGCTGTAAAGGGCCGGTCCCGCATACGCAATTTTTTTGACATGCAGGTGTCGCCTGCATGGTCGTGAGTAGTCATCCAAAGAGTCGTACCTTTTTCTGGTCGCAGCTGTATTTTCAACATGTTGAACATTTTCGGCAACTTGCTGCGACTGTGACGGGTGCCGGCAAGTCGCCGAAAAAATGGCGTAAGCGGGACAGGCACTTAAGGCTTGTATTCACTGGAGTTTAGAAGGATGAGGGGGGATCTTACAGAAACATATAAAATTATAAAAGGACTGGACTAGCTAGATGCAGGAAAAATGTTCCCAATGTTGGGCGAGTCCAGAACCAGGGGCCACAGTCTTAGAATAAAGGGGAGGCCATTTAAGACTGAGGTGAGAAAAAACTTTTTCACCCAGAGAGTTGTGATTTTGTGGAATTCCCTGCCACAGAGGGCAGTGGAGGCCAAGTCACTGGATGGATTTAAGAGAGAGTTAGATAGAGCTCCAGGGGCTAGTGGAGTCAAGGGATATGGGGAGAAGGCAGGCACGGGTTATTGATTGGGGACGATCAGCCATGATCACAATGAATGGCGGTGCTGGCTCGAAGGGCCGAATGGCATCTTCCTGCACCTCTTTTCGATGTTTCTATGTTAAGGCAGCAACTCTACCGCTGCTCCACCGTGCCACCCGTTACTGAACTTCAGACTGGACACACAGAGCCCTGGGGAGACAGAAAATGCTGGAGAAACTCAGCGGGTGAGGCAGCATCTATGGAGCGAAGGAAATAGGCAACGTTTCGGGTCGGGACCCGAAACGTTGCCTATTTCCTTCGCTCCATAGATGCTGTCTCACTCGCTAAGTTTCTCCAGCATTTTTGTCTACCTTCGATTTTCCAGCATCTGCAGTTCCTGCTTAAACACAGAGCCCTGGGTCAGTTTCAAAGGGAAAAATCTCGTTTAATTTCAACTAGTTTAGTAGTATTCTAGTTTCAGTTCAGTTTATTGTCACGTGTACCGAGGTACAGTGAAAAGCTTTTGTTGGGTGCTGACCAATCAGCGGAAAGACAATCGAGCCGTTTACAGTGCACAGATACATAATAAGGGAATAACGTTTAGTGCAAGGTAAGGCCAGTAAAGATAGTCCGAGGGTCTCCAATGAGGTAGATGGTAGCTCAGGACCACGCTCTAGTTGTTGGTAGGATGGTTCAGTTGCCGGATGTTGCCTGATTGCTGAACTGTGCAGTTTCTTGCAGCCATGGGCATAGCTGTTCCCAAACTAAGCTGTGATGCAATGCAACAGTGTATGGTTCATAAGTTAATGTGACAGGAGCAGAATTAGGCCATTCGGCCCATCAAATGCATGCCCATGGTGCATCTGTAGAGGTTTGTAAGAGTCATTGGAAACATGGTGCGGCACGGTGGCGCAGCGGTAAAGTTGCTGCCTCACAGCGTCAGAGACCCGGGTTCGATCCTGACTACGGGTGCTGTCTGAACGGAGTTTGTACGGTCTCCCCGTGACAGTGTGAGTTTTCGCCGGGTGTTCCGGTTTCCTCCCACATTCCAAAGATGTGTAGATTTGTACGTTAATTGGCTTCCCTAGTGTGTAGGATAGTGTTAGTTTAGTTTAGCTTAGTTTAGAGATACAGCGCGGAAACAGGCCCTTTCGGCCCACCGGGTCCGCGCCGACCAGCGATCCCCGCACATTAACACTATCCGATACCCACTAGGGACAATTTTTACATTTACCAAGCCAATTAACCTGCATACGTCTTTGGAGTGTAGGAGAAAACGGAAGATCTCGGAGAAAACACACGCAGGTCACGTGGAGAATGTACAAACACCGTACAGACAGCACCCGTAGTCTCCAGCGCTGCATTTGCTGTAAGGCAGCAACTCTACCGCTGCGCCACCGTGCCAATGTAATCGTGGTTGGCAAGGACTCGGTGGGCCGAAGGGCCTGTTTCCATGCTGTATCTCTAAACTAAACTAAGCTGAATTTCCTCAGTCTGCTGTGCATGTCTTATTATTTGATGCATTTGCAAGACAAATAGAGAGGAATTTCTTTAGTCAGAGGGTGGTGAATCTGTGGAATTCATTGCCACAGACGCCTGTGGAGGCCAAGTCAATGGATATTTTTAAGGCAAAGATTGACAGATTTTTGATTGATGTTATTGCCTTTATCCTGTATCTGTACACTGTGGACGGCTCGATTATAATCATGTATGGTGCTTGCACTGACTGGATAGCACGCAACAAAAGCTTTTCACTGTACCTCGGTACACGTGACAATAAACTACAAACAAATTAGTACGGGTGTCAGGAGTTACGGGGAGAAGGCAGGAGAATGGGGTTGAGAGAGAAAGATAGATCAGCCATGATTGAATGGCCGAATAGACTCGATGGGCCGAATGGCCTAATTCTGCTCCTAGAACTAAGAATGTATGACACTTTCACTATGGGCTAGAGAGTGCCAATTAATGTTATCCTAATGCAGTTTGTGAAAGTTATGTACAGCAAGAACTTCAAATGTGGGACTGTCGGACAAGTGTTAATGATTTTTTGTGCGTTACACAAACGCATCATCTGTCGGGATGATGTATTCTGTTGGAAGTGCTCCAATTCGGAAATTCGTGCAGAAAATGTTGGAGAATATGCCGCGCGCGACCTAGCTGAGGCCTCGAGTACGCGGGGTCCACTCTCGAGCATGAAGGAGAGTTACCTCGAGTCGACCATGCTGCGAGTATGAGTGATCATTTTCCACTTGTAGCTAGTCGTAGTTGGTCTTAGGTGTGGAAGACTGAGGTCGAGGGGGTCGTAGGAGGTCGTAGATATAGTCGTAGGAGGTCGAAGGTACACAAAAATGCTGGAGAAACTCAGCGGGTGCAGCAGCATCTATGGAGCGAAGGAAATAGGCAACGTTTCGGGCCGAAACCCTTCTTCAGACTCCTAGTCGTAGGAGGTCTTTTACTTCGGCGAGTCAACACGGCCTTGACATTTTTTTCAACTCGTCTAGGGTCTTCTAAACTCGTGGATTAGGTCGTCCAAGTGGGACAGGCCCCTTAAGGCATTTGACAAGGTTCCGCATGGTAGGCTGCTCTGGAAGGTTAGATGGCATGGGATCCAAGGAGAGATAGCTGAATGGATAGCATATTGGCTCCAAGGAAGGAAGCAGAAGGGTGATGGTGGAAGGTTGCTTCTCGGACTGGAGGCCTGTGACTAGTGGTGTGCCTCAGGGTTCGGTGCTGGGCCCGTTACTGTTTGTCATCGACATCAATGATTTGGATGAGAACATACAGGGCAAGATTAGCAAGTTTGCTGATGATACAAAAGTGGGTGGTTTTGCAGATAGTGAAGATGGTTGTGAACGATTGCAGCAGGGTCTGGATCGATTGGCCAGGTGGGCGGAGGAATGGTTGATGGAAGTGAAGTGTGGGATGTTGCAGGACCTACACAGTAAATGGTTGGCCTCTGGGTAGTGTTGTAGAGCAGAGGGATCTAGGAGTACAGGTGCATGGTTCCTTGAAGGTCGAGTCGCAAGTAGATAAGGTGGTCAAAAAAGCTTTTGGCACTTTGACCTTCATCAGTTAGAGTATTGAGTTTAGAAGTTGGGAGGTCATGTTGCAGTTGTACAAGACGTTGGTGAGACCGCATTTAGAATATTGTGTTCAGATCTGGGCACCAGGTTATAGGAAAGATATTGTCAAGCTTGAAAGTGTTCAGAAAAGATTTACGAGGATGTTGCCAGGACTAGAGGGTGTGAGCTACAGGGAAAGGTTGAGTAGGCTGGGTCTCTATTCAATGGAGCGCAGGAGGATGAGGGGGGTTCTTATAGAGAGGAATAGATCGGGTAGATGCACAGAGTCTCTTGCCCAGAGTAGGGGAATCGAGGACCAGAGGACATAGGTTCAAGGTGAAGGGGAAAATATTTAATAGGAATCGAGGGATAACTTTTTCACACAGATGGTGGTGGGTGTATGGAACGAGCTGCCAGAGGAGGTAGTTGAGGCTGGGACTATCCCAATGTTTAAGAAACAATTGGACAGGTACATGGATAGGACAGGTTTGGAGGGATATGGGCCAAGAGCAGGCAGGTGGGACTAGTATAGCTGGGACATTGTTGGTCAGTGTGGGCAAGGTGGGCCGAAGGGCCTGTTTCTACACTGTATCACTCTATAAGGCAGGAGAACGGGGAGAAATCTATCAGCCATGATTGAATGGCGGAGTAGACTTGATGGGCTGAATGGACTAACTCTGCTCCTAATAAATGACCTTATGAAACTGGCCAACATGCCCCATCCACACTAGTCCCACCTGCCTGCGTTTGGCCCATATCCCTCCATACCTGTCCTATCCATGTACCTGTCTAAATGTTTCTTAAACGTTGGGATAGTCCCAGCCTCAACTACCTCCTCCGCCAACTCGTTCCGTTCACCCACCACCCTTTGTGTGAAAAAGTTACCCCTCGGGTTCCTTTTAAATCTTTCCCACCTCCCCTTAAATCTATGGCCTCTGGTTCTCGATTCCCCTACTCTGGCCAAGAGACTCTGTGCGTCTACCCAATATATTTGTCTCATGGGTGTCAGTGCAGTATATAAACAGACTGTGACTCACAGAGACCATCAGGTGTCTGTTGTGTGAGGATGAAAAACTGCATCCTCACACAACAAGCAGCAGGCTATTTCTATTACATGGCTTTTCATCATGGATCAATCGAAAGGTGCAGACATCAGCACACACTGTGAAATGGAAGCTGAAGTCTGAACCTCTGCAGATTAGATTTGATTGCTTTGAGATTTATCACTCGGTGCCATCAATTTCCAGGTACCTGGCGCAAAGATTTCCCCCCCGCAGGAGAAGGTATTCCAAGCAAGAGAGTGGTGAGTCTGTGGAACTCTCTGCCTCAGAGGGCGGTGGAGGCAGGTTCTCAAGAGGGAGCTAGAAAGGGCTCTTAAAGATAGCGGAGTCAGGGGATATGGGGAGAAGGCAGGAGCGGGGTACTGATTGCGGACGATCAGCCATGATCACATTGAATGGCGGTGCTGGCTCGAAGGGCCGTACGGCCTGCTCCTACACCTATTGTCTATTGTTTCCAAACACTGCCATGCCAGTGCAAAGCTGTGTGTGCTGTTGCCACTTCATGGCACCGGATCTGATGCCGTGTTAAACTATGTTAAACATTAGTTCATAAGTGATAGGAGCAGAATTAGGCCATTTAGCCCATCTAGTCTACTCCGCCATTCAATTGTGAGTGATGTATCTCTCCCTCTTAACCCCATTCTCCTGCCTTCTCCCCATCACCTCTGACACCCGTACTAATCAAGAATCTGTCAGTCCCTGCCTTAAAAATACCCACTGACTCGGCCTCCACAGCGGTCTGTGGCAATGAATTCCACCCTCTGACTAAAGAAATTCCTCCTCATCTCCTTCCTAAAGGAACGTCCTCTAACTCTGAGGCCGTGACCTCTAGTCCTAGACTCTCCCACTAGTGGAAACATCCTGTCCACATCCACTCTATCCAGGCCTTTCAGTAATCCAGGCCGACAGGACCTCGCCCATCCTCACATCAACTATCAATCCCAGGATTAACATGAGTGGGTTCACAGATGATGAGCGTTTGACAGCCTGCACTGGGCCTGCACCCGCTGGAGTTTACAAGGATGAGGGGGAGGACCTCATTGAATTGTGAAAGGCCTGGATAGAGTGGATGTGGAGAGGATATTTCCACTAGTGGGAGAGTCTAGGACTAGAGGGCACAGTCTCAGCATAAAAGGGCGCATATTTAAGACAAGTCATGAGTCAAGAGTGTTTTATTGTCATATGTCCCGGATGGGACAATGAAAGTCTTACTTGCTGCAGCACAACAGAATATGTGAATATGTAAACATTGTACATAACGGGGGAAGAGAAAAAAAAGAAAAAGTTCAATAAATAACAAATATATTGCAATAATAATAGTCTTTTGCAGTTCAGAGCTAGTAAAGAGATGAGGAGTTATTTCTTTAGTCAGAGGGTGATGAATCTGTGGAATTCATGGTTGTGGATGCCTGTTCTCCCCATCAATGAATATGTTTAAGGCGGAGATTGACAGATTTTTGATTAGCAGTTATGGGGAGAAGGCAGGAGAATGGGGTTGAGAGGGAAGATAGATCACTGCTGATTGAATGGTGGAGTAGACTTGATGGGCCGAATGGCCTAATTCTGCGATGTGAACGTGAACTAGAGAGCGATCCTGACCACCTATCTACCTCACTGAAGACTTCCAAACTCTTTAATCTGACTTAATTAGACTTTATCTTATACTAAACGTTATTCCCTTTATCCTCCATCTATACACTGTGGGCGGCTCGATTGTAATCATGTATTGCCTCTCCGCCGACTGGATAGCACGCAACAACAGCTTTTCACTGTACATCGGTACACGTGACACTAAACTGACCTCTGTCATTGCTCTTTGCTACGTTGCCCTAAGTAAGTAAGTTTATTGGCCAAGTATTCACATACAAGGAATTTGCCTTGGTGCTCCGCCCACAAGTAACAACATGACATACAGTGACAGTTACGAATGACTCAGAAAACACTAAACATTAATAATAATAAGACATTAATGATAAAACACCATTGATCAAGCATGTGAACCAACAAAATACCAGATCAAAGGGAGGCTACAGATTTTTGGCTGTTGAGTAGAGCAACTACTCGTGGATTAAAAACTGTTTTTATTTCTGGCTGTGGCAGCTTTGACAGTCCGGAGTCGCCTTCCAGAGGGAAGTGATTCAAAGAGTTTATGATCTGGTGTTCAGTATTGAATTTTTTGAACGCAAGCTTAATACCGATAGTTAGTGATGAGAAGACAAAGCAAAACATAAAATGGCCAACTTGCTCATTAGTCACCGACAGTTGCTTATAGTTATTTTGATGGTTATTATTTTCCTTCATTATTCATGGTTATTATTCTTCACCATAATAGAGAAAATACAGATGATGCTACTGATAATATAATACTGTATACAGTGCCCTCCATAATGTTTGGGACAAAGACCCATCATTTATTTATTTGCCTCTGTACTCCACAATTTGAGATTTTTAATAGAAAAAGAATCACGTGTGGTTAAAGTGCACATTGTCAGATTTTATTAAAGACCATTTTTATACATTTTGGTTTCACCATGTAGAAATTACAGCTGTGTTTATACATAGTCGCCCCCCCATTTCAGGGCACCATCATGTTTGGGACACAGCAATGTCATGTCAATGAAAGTAGTCTTGTTTAAAAGTATGTTTTTGGAAGTTTCTTAGTCTTTTTTGTGTGGGAGGGGGGAGGTGTGTGGGAAAGGGGGAAACCGTTTCCCAGTCACTTCCTGGTCGAGGATGCGTCTTTTCTCCGAGTCGCATCTTCGTCCCCCCTCCCCCCCCCCCCTCGTGGCCTACCAACTGGATTGGCGCAGCCTTTCCTGCCGGAGACCAGCCAGAGCTTCAGCAGCATCGCAGCACTGATTTGCCATCGCGGAGCGGGACGATGCCTTACCGGGGATCGCCGTGTTGAAGCTCCGGAGTGTCGGGACTGCCGTTTAACACCGTGGAGTTGTGGTTTGCTGAGCCTCCAGCCGCCGGCGGCGCTGACTGTAACATCGCGGGGTCCTGGGATCCTTTGCCGAGGGCCGCCAGTGTTGAATCTCCGCCCAGCTCGGCCTGTGGACTTCGGGAGCCGCGGTCTCCGGTAGGAAGCGGCCGATTCGGAAACTCCAAGCCGCTGAGAGTGTTCTCCCGTTCCGACGTCGGAGTTCCGATCATCCCGGCGAGAGGGCCTGAACATCAGGCCGCCCGTAGCGGCGACTGCGGTGGGCTCAAAGGCCCCGACCACGGGTGAGCGAAGAGGAAGAGGACTGAACTTTGGTGCCTTCCCTCACAGTGGCAAACGTTGATCCCACTGTGTGGGGGATGTTCATGTTAAACTCTATCGTGTATTGTGTTCTTTTTTATTCGTATGGCTGTATGGTAACTCAAATCTCACTGTACCAATTGGTGCACGTGACAATAAATGTAAACTTGAACTATGTTGCTGTTGTTCTCATTCCTCCTGCTGTCCAGGCCAATATTTACTTCTTGATCAACACTACAATAAGACACTTGCTCACTTCATTTCTTCCCTGTTTTAGCAACATGACTCAGTGCAATTTGGCTGTCATGCATTCTCACATTACTGAAGTAAACACAATTCAGCTTGAGAAATTAAGACACAAAGCGCTGGAGTAATTCAGCGGGTTAAGGGTCTGTCCCACTTACGTGTCCTTGGCACGCACCTCGTGGTTGCGTTGAGGCGCACGGGCATCGTATAGCCGCGGGGGGCCGGTCCCACTGAGAAGCGCGGAGGGGGATGTAGTTGTGCGCGACATTGCACGGGGCTCCGAAAGTTTTGTAGCGAACAATATCTTCGCGCGCCAACGGCCTGTCGCGGAACTGACGGCCAAAGTGGCGCAGGCCCTAGACCCTGGCGCGACCCCCCACTTCTACTCCCAGAGCGGGGCCAAGAAAATTGAAGATAGACACAAAATGCCGGAGTAACTCAGCGGGAACGGCAGCATCTCTGGAGAGAAGCAATGGGTGACGTTTCGGGTCGAGACCCTTCTTTTCAGACTGAAGAAGAGTCTAGACACGAAACATCATCCATTCCTTCTCTCCAGAGATGCTGCCGGTCCCGTTGAGTTACTCTGGCATTTTGCGTCCATCTTCAAATGACGTCACGCGCTCCAGACGGCTGTGCGACGCATGAAATCGCGCGCGACCTTCGCGGGACCGTCGCGGCTCAACGCGACCACGAGATCTTGTAATTTGAATGCCAAGGACACGTAAGTGGGGCAGGCCCTTTAGGCAGCATCTATGGAGAACATGGGTTGAAGATAGGAGGGCCAGGACAAAACCTGGCTAGGCCAGGTAACTTACCAAACCACTCCCCCCTCTCTTCCCTGTGCTCCACAGAAGCACACCAATGCCTCCACTTCCTGTCTTAGGAAGTTCGTCGATAAAGCTTTTTATCGGGATGCATCCATGCTTGGTTTGTGAACAGCTCCATCCAGAATGGAGCCGCTGGGCTTGTACATTCTGGAATTTAGAAGGATGAGAGGATATCTTAAGATTGTTAAGGGTTTGGACACGCTAGAGGCAGGAAACATGTTCCCGATGTTGGGGGGAGTCCAGAACCAGGGGCCACAGTTTAAGAATAAGGGGTAAGCCATTTAGAACAGAGATGCGGAAAAACTTTTTCACACAGAGAGTTCTGTGTCTGTGGAATTCACTGCCTCAGAGGGCGGTGGAGGCCAGTTCTCTGGATACTTTCAAGAGAGAGCTGGATAGGGCTCTTAAAGATAGCAGAGTCAGGGGATATGGGGAGAAGGCAGGAACGGGGTACTGATTGGGGATGATCAGCCATGATCACATTGAATGGCGGTGCTGGCACGAAGGGCCGAATGGCCTACTCCTGCACCTATTGTCTATTGTCTATTGACCAAGACGGCAATAAATTGCAAAGAATTGTGGACGCAGCCCAGACCATCGCACAAACCAACCTCCCTTCCATTGACTCCGTCTGCACCTCACGCTCCCTCGGCAAGGCCAGCAGCATAATTAAGGACCAGTCGCACCCTGGCCATTCCCTCTTCTCCCCTCTCCCATCGGGCAAGAGGTACAGAAGTGTGAAAACAAACGCACACCTCCAGATTCAGGGACAGTTTCTTCCCAGCTGTTACCAGGCAACTGAACCATCCTACCACAACCCGAGAGCGGTCCTGAACTACTATCTACCTCTGTGGTGACCCTTGGACTATTTTTGATCGGACTTTAATGGCTTTACCTTGCACTGAACGTTATTCCCTTATGATATAAATGTCTCGATTGTAATCATGTGTTGTCTTTCAGCTGCCTGGTTAGCACGCAACAAAAGCTTTTCACTGTACCTCGGTACACGTGACAATAAACTAAATTGATAGATAGACAAAAAAGGCTGGAGTAATTCACAATAGACAATAGGTGCAGGAGTAGGCCATTCGACCCATCAGGCCAATATCTGCAGTATCTTCTTCACACCGTTTAAACTAGCATCTGCAGTATCTTCCTACACAAACTAAACTGATAAACTGCCTGGGACCTCACACCCATTTCTCCTCTGCCAATCCCGTCCGCCTACATTCCTTCCTCTGGCTTCACAATTGGCAACCCTTCTATCCTGATCTCACACTTTAGTCTCTTCATATCTTGCCTGTCCAATCATCTATCTATCAACCCCTCCCCCCCCACTCAACTGTATCCACCTATCACTCACCAGGCTTTATCCTACCCCTCCTCCCAGTTTTCATTTCCACCCCATCCCGCCATATCAGTTTGAAGAAAGGTCCCGAGCCAAAACGTCACCTATCCCAATTCTCCACAGATGCTGCCTGACCCGCTGAGTTACTCCAGCACTCTGTGAAACGTCACCTATCCATGTTCTCCACAGATGCTGCCTGACCCGCTGAGTTACTCCAGCACTCTGTGAAACGTCACCTATCCATGTTCTCCACAGATGCTGCCTGACCCGCTGAGTTACTCCAGCACTCTGTGAAACGTCACCTATCCATGTTCTCCACAGATGCTGCCTGACCCGCTGAGTTACTCCAGCACTCTGTGAAACGTCACCTATCCATGTTCTCCACAGATGCTGCCTGACCCGCTGAGTTACTCCAGCACTCTGTGAAACGTCACCTATCCATGTTCGCCAGAGATGCTGCCTGACCCGCTGAGTTACTCCAGCGCTTCAATTTAGTTTTAGTTTCAGAGATACAGTGCAGAACTCTGACCCACCGAGTCTGCACTGACCAGCGATCACCCCGTACACTAGCACTATCCAACACAATCCTTAATAGATAGAGTGGATGTGGAGAGGATGTTTCCACTAGTGGGAGAGTCTAGGACCAGAGGGCACAGCCTCAGAATAAAAGTATGTACCTTTAGAAAGATGATGAGGAATTTCTTTAGCCAGAGGGTGTGGAATTCTGTGGAATTCATTGTCGCAGACGGCTGTGGAGGCCAAGACATTGGGTATATTTAGAGCGGAGATAGATAGATTCTTGATTAGGACGGGTATCAAAGGTTATGGGGAGAAGGCAGGGGATTGGGGTGGAGAGGGAAAAATAGATCAGCTATAATTGAATAGTGGAGCAGACTCGAATGGTTTAATTCTGCTCCTCTGACATGAATTTATGAACTTTTGCTCCGGTTTCCTCCCACATTCCAAAGACGTTGATAGATTGGGGCTGTAAGTCTCCGGGGAGGGAGCGGCCGCTCCAGATATTTTCCAAGCTGCTGAGGAATGTTCACCTGACGCCGGAGTTCCAGCTTCCCGGCAAGAGGGCCTGAAAACATCGGACTGGCTACGGAGGCCACAAATAGGCCCCATGTGGTGGTCACAGAGGAAGAGGATTGAACTTTCTGTTGCCTTTCCCCACAGTGGAAAATGTTGATTCTGCTGTAGGGGGGACGTTCGTGTTGAATTCTACAATGTGTTGTGTCATTTTTCAGATTTTTAATTTTTCTATGCATGTACGGAAATTTTATTATTTCTTTTATTATTTCTTTTCTTCTATGTAAAGCACTTTGGTTTCAACGCGAGTTGATTTAAACTTGCTATATAAATAAAATTTACTTACTTACTTACTTACTTACTGTACATTGTCGAGAGACATAGAACAAATGAATGAAAGATATGAAAAAAAGTAACGTTGATAATGGACACAAGCCATCGTTAGCTGTGTGCTAGGTGAGAACGAGTTACAGGCAATGAGTTACAGGCAAATATATTTCTTTCCTTTTAAATATCTTTCATTCATTTGTTCCATATCTCTCTACATCACCGTCGATATCTCTCGTTTCCCTTTCCCCGACTCTCAGTCTGAAGAAGGGTCTCGACCCATGATGCAGGAAAAATGTTCCCAATGTTGGGCGAGTCCAGAACCAGGGGCCACAGTCTTAGAATAAAGGGGAGGTCATTTAAGACTGAGGTGAGAAAAAACTTTCTCACCCAGAGAGTTGTGAATTTGTGGAATTCCCTGCCACAGAGGGCAGTGGAGGCCAAGTCACTGGATGGATTTAAGAGAGAGTTAGATAGAGCTCTAGGGGCTAGTGGAATCAAGGGATATGGGGAGAAGGCAGGCACGGGTTATTGATAGGCAACGATCAGCCATGATCACAATGAATGGCGGTGCTGGCTCGAAGGGCCGAATGGCCTCCTCCTGCACCTATTTTCTACGTTCAATGTTTCTATGACCCGAAACATCACCTATTCCTTTCGCCAGGGGTGCTGTTTGACCCGCTGAGTTACTCCACCATTTTGTGTCGATCTTAGTTTTGTAGGTTCATTGGCTTCTGTAAATTGAATCAAAAAGACTTTGATCCTGACTCGGATGGAATGGAGTTTGTACATTATCCATGTGACCACATGGGGTTTCTCAGGGTGCTCTTGAACAGTACGGGTGTCAGGGGATACGGGGAGGAGACAGGAGAATGAGGTTGAGAGGGAGAGATAGATCAGCCATGATTGAATGGTGGAGTCGACCCAATGGGCTGAATGGCCTAATTCTGCTCCTATGACGAATTAACTTCTAATCGACACAATGTAGTTCGGCAAACACACTTTATCAGGTTCAAAGCACAGTGAATAATCAGAGCAAAGTTCAGAGTGACATAGATACGCCTGCCATAACATGATTATTTATATGTAAAACGTCTTGGAAATTCCCTTCCTGCATCAAAGCTCACCTGTGGAAGCGTCAAAGGTACGTCTTTCAAATTGTCAAACTGGTTCTGCGAACTGCAGTCCCAACTCCCAAGAACTCCAATCCAAGTTTCAGTTCACTGAAAAGCTTTTGTTGCCTGCTAACCAGTCAGCGGAAAGACAATCCATGATTACAATCGAGCCATTTGCAGTGTATAGATACATGATAAGGGAATAACGTTTAGTGCAAGTTGAAGCCAGCAAAATCCGATCAAAGATAGTCGGCGAGTTACCAAAGAGGTAGATAGTAGTTCAGGACCGCTCTCTGGTTGTGGTAGGTTGGTTCAGTTGCCTGATAACAGCTGGGAAGAAACTGCCCCTGAATTTGGAGGTGTGCGTTTTCACACTTCTGTACCTTTTGCCCGATGGGAGAGGGGAGAAGAGGGAGTGAGACTGGTCCTCGATTATGCTGCTGGCCTTGCCTAGGCAGTGTGAAGTGTAGATGGAGTCAATGGAAGGGAGGTTGGTTTGTGTGATGGTTTGAGCTGTGTCCACAATTTGCCGCAATTTCTTGCCGTCTTGGATGGAGCTGTTCCCAACTCAGTTTGTTACTAAAGGGCCTGTCTCACTTACGAGATTTCTTCGGCGACTGCCGGCACCCGTCATAGTCGCAACAGGTCGCCGAAAATTTCCAACATGTTGAAAATCCAGCGGCGGCCAGAAAAAGATACGACTCTTTGGGCGACTACTCACGACCAGGTCGCGTCAGTGGGACAGGCCCTTAAGTTTGTTAAACAAGTAACAAACACGTTTGTTACTAAGCTAGCTTTGTGGATCAGACTGCATGGCCAGACTGTGTGACCGTTTCGCTGAACACCTCCGCTCAGTCCGCCTCGGCCTACCTGATCTCCTGGTTGCCAAACACTTTAACTCCCTCCTCCCATTCCCACACTGACCTTTCTGTCCTGGGCCTCCTCCACTGTCAGAGTGCGGCCAAACGCAAATTGGAGGAACAGCACCTCATATTTCCTTTGGGCAGCTTAAAACCCAGTGGTCTGAAGAAGGGTCTCGACCCGAAACGTCACCCAATCCTTCTCTCCAGAGTTGCTTCCTGTCTCGCTGAGTTACTCCAGCATTTTGTGTCTACCCAGTGGTATGAACAGTGATTTGTCTAACTTCAAGTAACCCTTGCATCCCCTCTCTCTCTCCATCCCTCCCCCACTCTAGTTGTCCTACGAGTTTCACTGTCGTCCTGCTGAGTTTCACTGTTTGCATCACATTAGCACCTGGCCTGCAGCCAACAATGGACCATTGTGGGCTCCGACTTTCCTTGATCATTGTTGCTGGCTTTGATTTGTCTTTTCATTCATTTGTTCCTTGTACCTCTTTGTATCTCTCGTTTCCCTCTCCCCTGATTCTCAGTCTGTAGAAGGGTCTCGACTCGAAACGTTACCTATTCCTTTTCTCCAGAGATGCTGCCTGACCTGCTGAGTCACTCTCTCTATCTTATGGGAAAGAGACGCAGCCCCCCACTCTAGTTGTCCTGCTAGTGTCACTGTTCATATCCCTCTGTTATCACCTCTTCCACAGCCAACAATGGACCATTGTGGGCTCCACCTCTAGTTTCCCTCTCCCCTGACTCTCAGCCTGAAGAAGGGTCTCAACCCAAAACGTCACCTATCCATGTTCTCCACAGATGCTACCTGACCCGTTGGGTTACTCCAGCACTCTGTGAAACGTCACCTATCCATGTTCTCCACAGATGCTGCCTGACCCGCTGAGTTACTCCAGCACTCTGTGAAACGTCACCTATCCATGTTCTCCACAGATGCTACCTGACCCGCTGAGTTACTCCAGCACTCTGTGTCCATCAGGAGAGCTTTTAGTTTAATTTAGTTTAGAGATACAGCATAGAAACAGTCTCTTCTAAACGTTATTCCCTTTATCATGCATCTTGTAAACTGTAGAAGGCTCGATTGTAGAAATATAGAAACATAGAAAATAGGTGCAGGAGGAGGCCATTCGACCCTTCGAGCCAGCACCGCCATTCATTGTGATCATGGTTGATCGTCCCCAATCAATAACCCGTGCCTGCCTTCTCCCCATATCCCTTGATTCCACTAGCCCCTAGAGCTCTATCTAACTCTCTCTTAAATCCATCCAGTGACTTGGCCTCCACTGCCCTCTGTGGCAGGGAATTCCATAAATTCACAACTCTCTGGGTGAAAACGTTTTTTCTCACCTCAGTCTTAAATGACCTCCCCTTTATTCTAAGACTGTGGCCCCTGGTTCTGGACTCGCCCAACATTGGGAACATTTTTTCCTGCATCTAGCTTGTCCAGTCCTTTTATAATTTTATATGTTTCTATAAGATCCTCCCTCATCCTCCTAAAGTGAATACAAGCCTTGTCTTTTCAATCTTTCCTCATATGACAGTCCCGCCATCCCAGGGATCAATCTCGTGAACCTACGCTGCACTGCCTCAATCACAAGGATGCCCTTCCTCAAATTAGGAGACCAAAACTGTACACAATACTCCAGATGTGGTCTCAACAGAGCCCTATACAATGCCTTAATCATGAATTGCCCTTCCGCTGACTGGTTAGCACGCAACAAAAGCTTTCCCTTGTACCTCGGTACACGTGACACTAAACTAAACTTCGGTCCACCGAGTCCGCGCCAGCCAGCAATCGCCCCTACACTAGTTCTTATCCAAGACACTAGGGACAATTTTTACAGAAGCCAGTGACCGTACAAACCTGTACGTCTTTGGAATGTGGGAGGAAACCGGAGCACCCGCAGAAAACCCACGCAGTCACAGGAAGAACGTATAGACTCCGTACAGACAGTCAGGATCGAACCTGCCGCTGTAAGGCGGCAACTCTACCGCTGCGCCACCGTGTGCATGGGAGTGGGGTGGGGAGGGGAGTTAAAATGGTTAGCAACTCATAGGTATTGTCCAAGGGGGCACATGTTTTGCATATCTTCTGTGATCCATATGAATATTTATATAATGACCCAGGTTATATGGGAAGAGTTATTGATTATAGAAGTTGGGAGGTCATGCTGCAGTTGTATAAACATTGGTGAGGAACCTGAGGGGTATATTTTTATCACAAAGGGTGGTGGCTGCATGGAACGAGCTGCCGGAGGAGGTAGTTGAATGCTGGCTCGAAGGGCCGAATGGCCTACTCCTGCACCCTATTGTCTATTGAGGCAGATACGATCGCAACATTTAAGAAACATTCCGACAGGTACATGGACACATCAGGTTTGGAGGGATATGGGCCAAACGCAGGCAGGTGGGACTGGTGTAGCTGGGACATGTTGGCCGGTGTGGGCAAGGTGGGCTGAAGGGTTTGTTTCCACACTGTATCACTCGATGACTCTGTTCATCATTTCTTTTTGTGTCCATTAATCTTTATCACTTTTGTTGCAGCCGCCGCTTTTCAATATAACCTCATACAGCTACGTTTATAGTCAAAATGATCCAGAACCAGGGGCCACAGTCTTAGAATAAAGGGGAGGTCATTTAAGACTGAGGTGAGAAAAAACATTTTCACCCAGAGAGTTGTGAATTTATGGAATTCCCTGCCACCGAGGGCAGTGGAGGCCAAATCACTGGATGGATTTAAGAGAGAGTTAGATAGAGCTCTAGGGGCTAGTGGAGTCAAGGGATATGGGGAGAAGGCAGGCACGGGTTATTGATTGGGGACGATCAGCCATGATCACAATGAATGGCGGTGCTGGCTCGAAGGGCCGAATGGCCTCCTCCTGCACCTATATTCTATGTTTCTATGTTTCTATGATCTTTGCAAATGGGCCAAATTGCAATTACACCCACCAGTCTGCGGCACTGAGAATCTCCAACACAAGAATTAAACTTATTCACCCAGAGAGTTGTGAATCTGTGGAATTCTCTGCCTCAGAAGGCAGTGGAGGCCAATTCTCTGGATGCTTTCAAGAGAGAGTTAGATAGGGCTCTTAAGGATAGCGGAGTCAGGGGATATGGTGAGATGGGGTACTGAATGTGGATGATCAGCCATGATGGCGGTGCTGGCTCGAAGGGCCGAATGGCCTACTCCTGCACCTATTGTCTATTGTCTATTGTCTAATGTCTTAGAACTGTTTCTCCCTTTCCACAGTTGCTATTTTTTTTGTTATTTGACCATAAGTAAAATTAAAGCAACTGGTGGTGTGAAAATAGGAACAGAATGTATGGTTTTAAATATTGGACCACATTATGTCTGCTCACCCATGTCCAATTATATAAATAAACTGTGAAGATCAAATATTTATTTTGCTTTAACCCTTGCTCTTACAGATGAGTCTAGTTTAGTTTAGCTGAATTTAGTTTAGTTTAGAGATACAGAGCACAAAAAGGCCCTTCGGCCCACCCACCAAATCCGCGCCGACTAATAATCACCCCGTACACTAGCACTATCCTACACACACTGGGGACAATATTTTTTTTTACAATTTTACCAAATCAAATTAACCCACAAACTCGTACGTCTTTGGTGTGTGGGAGGAAACCGGAGCAGCCGGGGAAAACCCACGTGGTCACGGGGAGAACGTACAAGCTCCGTACTGACAGCACCTGAGGTCAGGATTGAACCCGGGTCTCTGGCGCTGTGAGGCGCTGATGTGCCTTCTTTATAATTGCATCTGGTGTGCTGGGTCCAGGAAAGATCTTCGGAAAAATATGCTCTCGAGTGTTGGACATTTCCACCCTAGGAAAAACGTTCTGACTGTCTACCCTATCTGTCCCTCTCATAATTGTTCACATTTCTGTCGAGTCCCACTTCAATCTCTGACCTTCCAGAGAAAACAGTCAAGTTTATCTCCTCAGAATTCTCTGCCTCAGAGGGCGGTGGAGGCCGGATCTCTGGATGCTTCCAAGAGAGAGCTAGATAGGGCTCTTAAAGATAGCGGAGTCAGAGGATATGGGGAGAAGGCAGGAACGGGGTACTGATTGGGGATGATCAGCCATGATCACATTGAATGGCGGTGCTGGCTCGAAGGGCCGAATGGCCTACTCCTGCACCTATTGTAATTATTGTCTATTGTCTAAGAGTAACTAAAGTAATTAAAGTAACTGTGACCATAATTCATAAAGATGGAGAATCAGAGACCTATTGCCCTTGTAGTTGAAGGCCGGCGAGTCCAGGCAGCGTTGTGATAAAGCTCCTCTACACCCTCTCCAAAGTCTCCACATCCTTCCCGTAATGGGGCGATCGGAACTGCACGCAATACTCCAAACATGGCCGCTTCCCCTCCCTGTACTCATACCGAGAAACATTACATTTGGTTTCCTCACCCAAATAACCCACGGATCTGGTGTGAATAGTAGCCAGGGGTGAGATTCTTATAGAGTCCACTCCGCCCATCGATCGCCCATTCACACTAGTTCTATGTTAACCCTCCTCCTCCTCGCCCACTCTCTACACACTGGCCATCTCTTCGGGTGAGTGTCCTGCCACCTCAGCAACAGCTCAACTCGAGCCCACGAGGCAGCAGCCTCGCAGCGGCAACAATGACTTTTGTGTTAGAGGATGTATATCTAACCTATGATGCCTGAATGAAGAAACTGTTTACTCACGACGTTCAGGGCCTCTGGTGACTCTCTACCCAATTTACAGATGGCCAATTAACCTGCAAACCTGTACGTCTTTGAGATGTGGGAGGAAACCAGAGCACCTGGAGAACGCCCACGAGGTCACGGGGAGAACGTACAAACTCCATACAGACAGCACCCTAATGGCCCTGTCCCGCGGTACGAGTTCATTCCAAGAGCTCTCCCGAGTTTTAAAAAAATCTATCTCGTGGTAAGCACGGAGAATGAACGTAGCGGGTACGTCGGAGCTCGGGGACATCTCTTAGCGGCTCGTAACGCTAACGGCAGGTACTCGGGAAGACTCGCTAATGGCAGGTAAGCACGGGAAGACTCGTGAAGATTTTTCAACACGTTGAAAAATGTCCACGAGAGCCCCGAGTACCGACGAGCGGCCATTACCGTAAATCTCCGAGTTCGAATCAGGGCAAACGCGGGAGAGCTCTTGGAATGAACTCGTACCGTGGGACAGGGCTATTAGTCAGGATCGAACCCGGGTCTCTGGCGCTGTGAGGCAGCAACTCTACCACTGCATTACTGTGCCCCAAGTAAGAATTTTATTGTTCCGCAGTCAGTACATGTAACACTAAAAAACACTCTTGACTCTTGACAAAGTGTTGGCATTTTCTCATACCATGTTTTAACACGTGAAATGTCCCAAGATCCATACATAGCAGGGACAAGCAATTCCTGAATTGGCATCAATCCAGCTTATTAAAGTAACACGGTGTAACTAAAAGAGGGAGTGTTTTGAGGCTTTAGAACAAATTAGTACAATGCCACAACTGCTCAATATGATGCAATTATATATGACGTCGGTGAGGCTGCATTTAGAGTATTGTGTTCAGTTCTGGGCACCATGTTATAGGAAAGATGTTGTCAAGCTGGAAAGGGTGCAGAGAAGATTTACAAGGATGTTGCCAGGGCTCGAGGGTGTGAGCTATAGGGGGAGGCTAAGCAGGCTGGAACTCTAATCCCTGGAGTGCAGGAGGATGAGGGGTGATCCTATAGAGGTGTATAAAATCATGAGAGGAATAGATCGGCTAGACGCACTCTTGCCCAGAGTTGGGGGATCGAAAACCAGAGGAGGTAAGTTAAAGGTGAGGGGGGAAAGATTTAATAGGAAACTCTTCACAAAAAGGGTGGTTGGTGTATGGAACGAGCTGCCGGAGGAGCTAGGTGAGGCAGGGTCCATCACAACATTCAAGAACCATTGAGACAGGCACATGGCCTGGGACTTGCCATCGCCCGCCAGGGGCTTTAACATCGGGAGAAGAATGGAGAGCAGGGGAGAGACAAGACTTTGCCTTCCATCACAGTGAGGAGGAGATTCACTGTGATGGATGTTTGTGTGAACTGTGTTGGTTGTGAGCCTTGTTAATTGTTTTTTCTTGTTGTATGACTGCAGAAACCAAATTTCGTTTGAACTTCATTTGAGGTTCAAATGACAATAAACTGTATTGAATTGTATTGTTGTATTGTATGGATAGGACAGGTTTAGAGGGATACTAGACCAAGTGCAGACCCGTTGGGTCTGGACCCCGAACGTGCTTCAGACCCCGGGGCGAAAATCGCTAGCGAAAGAAAAAAAAATGGCGTCGCTTTTGGAGCAGAGCCGGTCGGCAGCAGCCGTTATGGTGGCTGGCCAGCAGGAGGAGACAATGAGTGAGTGGGGGGCGGGGGGGGGGGGGGGGGTGGATTTTATTTTAAAATGTGTACATAAAAATGTCTAAATCTAATAAAGGAGTGTGTTAGGGTATGTAAAAGTGTAATGACTAGCGAAATGGAAAAAATCGCGGGGTTTTCGCGTGTGCTTTTGGCGGAGCAAGGAATCAAAGGCCAAATCTGACACCCACAAATAAACACACACACGCACACATCCATACACACACAGAGTTTTAATAGTATATAGATGGGCCAAACGCAGGCAGGTGGGACCGGTGTAGGTGGTGCATGTTGGGCTGAAGGGCCTGTTTCCACGCTGTATGACTCTATGACTATGACTACTCTCATTCAATAGGCTCACGTTGCATTAGGGAGCAGAGTTCAGTGCATTCTGTACAACATTCCAAGAGGCATTTAAAAATCTTGCTGACCTCAGCAAAAAGTATTATCTCTTATGGCATGACATGGCATGAAAGCGACATTTAAGTTGCTGCCGCATTATTGTTCTGTTTCTCCCCTCTTGATTAATGAAAGAGTTCATGAAATGACTCTGACTTCCCGCACAGAAAAGAAAAAATCCTCAAGGGTCAAGTCAAACTTGTTAGTACCAGCAAGGGAACAATGAAAATCTTACTGGCAGCAGCACAACGGGCCTGTAAATGCTAATAACACACAGATAACTCTATAATATTCATAATACAATAAATGAATAACCATAATACTCGGTAACCATATCCAACGTCTGTAGTGCAACCAAAGATACAGTCCCTAGAAGATCAGTTCCCAACCGCGTGGACTTAACATCGGAGCCGGTCCCTTGCCTGGGATCAAGATTCAAGATTCAAGAGAGTTTATTGTCATGTGTCCCTGATAGGACAATGAAATTCTTGCTTTGCTTCAGCACAACAGAACATAGTAGGCATGACTCCAGAACAGATCAGTGTGTCCGTATACCATTATATAAATATATACACACATCAATAAATAACCAGATAAAGTGCAAATAAACAGATAATGGTCTATTAATGTTCAGAGTTTTGTTTAAGTTGAGTTTAATAGCCTGATGGCTGTGGGGAAGTAGCTATTCCTGAACCTGAACGTTGCAATCTTCAGGCTCCTGTACCTTCCACCTGAAGGTAGCGGGGAGATGAGTGTGTGGCCAGGATGGTGTGGGTCCTTGATGATACTGCCAGCCTTTTTGAGGCAGCGACTGCGATAGATCCCCTTGATGGTGGGGAGGTCAGAGCCGATGATGGACTGGGCAGTGTTTACTACTTTTTGTAGTCTTTTTCGCTCCTGGGCACTCAAGTTGCCGAACCAAGCCACGATGCAACTGGTCAGCATGCTCTCTACTGTGCACCTGTAGAAGTTAGAGAGAGTCCTCCTTGACAAACCGACTCTCCATAGTCTTCTCAGGAAGTAGAGGCGCTGATGTGCTTTCTTTATAATAGCATCAGTGTTCTCGGACCAGGAGATCGACGCTCCAACGACTTTACCATCGAGAGCTCGCAGGCTCGGGAGAGGCCGTAGATGTCAGGAGCATCTACGACGCAGAAGGCTTGACCAGCCCCGACCCGGGGTCCGATCGCTTGGCGCGGAGGAGCTGACATCCCCCAATGCGGGAGCTTGATCGCCACGACGAGGAGGCCCGCCGCCGGCTACGGAGGTAAGATCGTCCCGTCAACGGAAGGCTCGAGGCCCCCGACCGCGGGAGGACAAAAAAAGGAAGAGATTGAACTTTTTGTTCGCCTTCCATCACAGTGAGGAATGTGGAGGAGTCACTGTGGTGGATGTTTATGTTAAAATGTGTTTTGTGTGTTCCGTTGATTTTTATTTGTATGACTGACTTGGCAAATGAAATTCCTCGTATGTTGCAAAACATACTTGGCTAATAAAGTATTATTGTATGGTATTGCATTGCATTGTTTAGTTTCGAGATACAGTGTGGAAAAGGCCCTTCGGCCCATCGAGTCCGAGCCATCCAGCGATCCCTGTACACCAACACTGTCCCACACACTAGCGACAATTTTTACCTAAGTCAATTATCCTGCAAACCTGTACGTCTTTGGAGTGTGGGAGGAAACCGGAGCACCCGGAGAAAACCCACGCGGTCACAGGGCGGGCACCCCACTTCAAGTGTCTGGATGGATCTGGCAATCTATTGATTCAAGGATCAATAGTGCATAACTGTCTAAACGAATTAAATCTTATCTGCCGTCCCTAAATATTGAAACGTTCCCGATGTTGGGGGAAGTCCAGAACCAGGGGCCACGGTTTAACAATAAGGGGTAAGCCATTTAGAACGGAGACGAGGAAACACTTTTTCTCACAGAGAGTTGTGAGTCTGTGGAATTTTCTGCCTCAGATTTCCTTGATTACAGTATAATAATTGGGATAAAATTAATATTAAAATTTTGGGGAAATCCTGCAACCCCCACAATCAAGATGTGGAGTATGGAGATGTCGGAGACCTTACATTTGGAAAAAATTAGATATGTCTTAATTGACAAACCAGAATTATTTACTAAAATATGGTCTCCATTTATAGATTATTTGAAGGGGTAGACTGGGCCGGCACGGAGGCCTGACTGAAACCTGAACCCAGGACTAGATTAATAGTTATGTTCTCTGACCTATGGACCTATCTCCTAAGTTGTAATATTGATAGTTTATCTTATTTTTTTTCTAATTTCTTCTCTTTATTTCTTATCTATAAACATACATAAATAATTAGAGGTAATGTTAATATGTAACCGATAAATGAGGACCCCAGCTACTTTGGTAACTGGATGCCCGGAACCCTGGATACTTAATATGTAACCGTTAAACAAAGTTTTGTATTGGTTTGGCCTATGATATGCAGATACCTCTAATAAAAATTTAAAATAAAAAAATAAAAAAATAAAATACCCATTGCCTTGGCCTCCGCTGCAGTCTGTGGCAATGGATTCCACAGATTCACCACCCTCCTATACGCTCTGATGTATCCAGCCGCTCCCTCCCTGCATCACAGTCCGCCGAGTCGTATGTTCCCTGTCTCCCTCTCATCCCGTCTCCCGGCTTTCATTTTTATTCAAACTGCGGAGCATCCTGGACAATACAGCTCACCCCCTCCATGACACACTGGTCAACCTGAGGAGCACCTTCAGCAACAGACTGGTTCCACCAAGATGCAGGACAGAACGCCACAGGAGATACTTCTTCCCCGTGGCTATCAAACTGTACAACTCCTCCCCCTTCTGTCCTGGGGTAGACTGAGACTGACTCCCCCCCCCCACCCCAATCTTTGCACACCCCCCAATCCTTTCTCGTCACTTTAATTTCATGTTTCATGTATTTTGTGTATTTTATGACTGTTGGCAGATCAAATTCCCTCCTGGGATAAATACAGTTCTATCGTATCGTATTAAGTTTTAGTTTAGAGATACAGCGCGGAAACAAGCCCTTCGGCCCACCGAGTCCGCACCAACCAGCGATCCCCGCGGACTAACGCTATCCTAGGGACAATTTACATTTATACCAAGCCAATTAACCTACAAACCTGTACGTCTTTGGTGTGTGGGAGGAAACCGCAGATCTCGGCGAAAGCCCATGCGGTCACGTGTGGGAGAACGTGCAAACTCCGTACAGACAGCACCGGTAGTCGGGATCGAACCGGGGTCTCCGGCGCTGCAAATGCTGTGAAGCAGCAACTCCACCGCTGCGCCACCGTGCCCGCCCGTGTTTTAATAAGATGGTTCAGAGTTGGGAGCAGGAACGCTAAATCTCACACAAGCCTTGAATAATACTGAATAACATCTACAACAGATGGGGGTCAAGGAAAGAGCGTTCACGTCGCGGCCCTGTTTCCACCAATCTTTCCACCACCAAGCACAAGAAGCGACAAGACAGACACCATTGTATGCAGATGCCCAGAAGTGGGTTCCAAAGACCCTACAGCGAGCAAGATAGACCACTCGACGAAAAAGACGTAGTACGGTCATGGGCAGATTCATGGGTAATTTTCGGCCCCATTTCCGTAACCGGCTTCCGTCTCCGTGCAAAAGATCCCGTCACAGCGGAGCAAAGATAACTAGTGCGGAGACGGAAGCTGGTTACGGAAACATCCTCGTAAAAAATAAAAGTTCTTTGGTAAAAATCTTCTCCTCATTTTCAGAATTATGATTTATTAACACAAACTGTTCCCCCGCAACGTTGATTACACTGCGAGTCGGGTCAGGTCAGGTTACTGAAATGGATGAAGAAAAGGCCCACGTTCCGCTCCGTTGCGTACTACACGTCAGCCCATTGCATTTAGCAGGAGTGGTCCATCTTGCTTCGCTATAGGATCTTTGGTGTGTTCAGCTCTGGCTGAACAACTTCTAATCTTGTGTGTGGACTCGATAAGTAGAAGATCTAAAACAGATCAGTCTGAAGAAGGGTCTCGACCCGAAACGTCACCCATTCCTTCTCTCCAGAGATGCTGCCTGTCCCGCTGAGTTACTCCAGCATTTTGTGCCTATCTTCGATGTAAACCAGCATCTGCAGTTCTTTCCTGCACATAAAACAGGTCTGAGTTCAAGCCTTTGAGAGCTTCACAAAGAGTTCAGGTCTCATCGGCTGTGTCCATGACAGTGTCTAAACCACCGTTGTCCAGGTTTAATCCAAGATGTTTCACGTCACAGCTGCACGAGGTGCTGGTGGAGTACTGTGCTCAGTTGTGGTCACCCTGCTGAACGAAAAGGTGTTCTTCAGCTGGAAACAGCTCCAACAAGATTTACGAAGATGTTGCCAGCTCCGGAGAGCTTGAGCTCTAGGGCAGCACGGCGTAGCAATGGTGGACCTGCGCCAAAGACCCTGGTTCAATCCTGACCTCGGGTGCTATCTGTAGGGTGTCTGTATGTTCTCTCTGTGACCGCGTGGGTTTTCGCCGGGTGCTCCGATTTCCTCCCACACGCCAAAGACGTAGAAGATTCTAGGTTCATTGACTTGGGTAAAATTGTAAATTGTCCCTCGCGTGTAGGATAATGCTAGTGGATCGGGGATCGCTGGTCGGCGCGGACTCGGTGGGCCGAAGGGCCTGTTTTTCGCATTGTATGTCTAAACATTGTATGCTGAGAGAATGGAGCAGCTGGGCTTGTACACTCTGGAGTTTAGAAGGATGAGAGGGCATCTCATTGAAACATATAAGATTGTTAAGGGCTTGGACACGCTAGAGGCAGGAAACATGTTCCTGATGTTGGGGGAGTCCAGAACCAGGGGCCACAGTTTAAGAATAAGGGGTAAGCCATTTAGAACGGAGACGAGGAAACACTTTTTCTCACAGAGAGTGGTGAGTCTGTGGAATTCTCTGCCTCAGTGGGCGGTGGAGGCAGGTTCTCTGGATGCTTTCAAGAGAGAGCTAGATAGGGCTCTTAAAGATAGCGGAGTCGGGGGATATGGAGGGAAGGCAGGAACTGGGTACTGATTGGGGATGATCAGCCATGATCACATTGAATGGCGGTGCTGGCTCGAAGGGCCGAATGGCCTATCCTGCACCTATTGTCTATTGTCTAATGTCTATTGATATAGTGAAAGGCTTGGATAGAGTGGATGTGGAGAGGATGTTTCCACTAGTGGGAGATTCTCGGACCAGAGGTCATAGCCTCAGAATTAAAGGACGTTCCTTTAGGAAGGAGATGAGGAGGAATTGCTTTAGTCAGAGGATGGTAAATCTGTGGAATTGTTTGCCACAGAAGGCTGTGGAGTTCAGGACAATGGTTATTTTTTTCAGGCAGAGATAAATAGATTCTTAATTAGTACAGGTACAAGTCAAGTCAGGTTTATTCGTCACATACACATACGAGATGTGCAGTGAAATGGAAAGTGGCAATGCTCGCGGATTGTGCAAAAAAACCAACAAACAAACAAACAAACAAACTACAAACAGAACGGAACAGAATCACATATTCTTTTACATATTAAATATTGTGGATGGAAGGAAAAAGGGGAAAAAACCCAGCAATTAAAAAAAAACAGTAGATTGGTTCAGTAAAGTTAGTCCCTGGTGAGATAGGAGTTTACAGTCCTAATGGCCTCTGTCCTAAAGAAACTCCTACAGTCCTAAAGAAACTCCATCTCACCCTCTCCGTTCTCACAGCTTGGCAACGGAGGCGTTTGCCTGACCGTAGCAGCTGGAACAGTCTGTTGCTGGGGTGGAAGGGGTCCCCCATGATCTTGTTGGCTCTGGATCTGCACCTCCTGATGTATAGTTCCTGCAGGGGGGCGAGTGTAGTTTCCATTGTGCGTTTGGCCGAACACACTACTCTCTGCAGAGCCTTCTTGTCCTGGGCAGAGCAGTTCCCAAACCAGATTGTGATATTTCCGGACAAGATGCTTTCCACAACCGCTGAGTAGAAGCACTGGAGGGTCCTCAGAGACACTCTGAATTTCCTCAATTGCCTGAGGTGGTAAAGGCGCTGCCTTGCCTTACTCACGAGTGCTGCAGCGTGTGATGTGCATGTCATATCCTCAGAGATGTGGACTCCCAGGTATTCAAAACAGCTCACCCTATCCACAGTATCCCCATTTATCCTCAATGTAGGTATGTTACAAAACTTACCTTCAGCGGCGCTACAGTTCTGTCACTGCCCGTGTGCGCGACTTTGGCGTCTTTGAGAGGGGGGCGGGTTTAAAATGCGATATTTCGGCAGGCTATTCAAATCGATGTCTGTCAGGTAAATTAGCTGCTAAAGAAAAATCGCTTCGACTGCCGTTTTATTAAGTTTATTAAAATTAGCGCTTTATAATTAAATTGTTGGAGTAAAATTAATATCATCTTCAAATGCCGTCAACGCCGACAACGGGGACGGATTTCACGCACGGGACAAAGCAAGGTACACCGTTTATTTTTTCATATAAACTTGCTTCTTAGGATGCCCTTAATCAAAATTTCAAGTTGCGAAAATGTGATTATGTAAATATACCAATCGGCAGTATTTTTCCTGCCGATATTGGGGTTTAATTCACTGCAACCGCAGCGTTCCAAACCAGCGCGTTCCTCAAAATCCCACTCGCAAGATGATTTAAATGCCCATTAATTTACGGGAATTAAACACTAAATTCCTTCCATTTGGCCTATAAATTCATGACAATGAGATTTAAAAATCATGTTATATTGTGAATTCTTGTGTGAATGTTATTTGGACTGTTAAAAATGTTAACCTTTTCTTAAGAAATGGATAGATGTTTAGATCTAGTAATTTAATTTTGTAATTAGGTACAATTGGGTAACTAACTAATTATATGCTTTAATTTCAGGTCATCCAAGTAAGATTGTTTCATATTTGTTTCAGAATGCTTCAATCTATAATAACTGAAATTTTCATTAAGTTCTCTTTATTTTTAAGAAAGTTATGGGCTTTTGACTGTCCTTGATCACAGCTTTTGTGTTAAGTCAATGGAAAAGCAATAGGGAACAAGATGCTAATTTCCGAGTATGAAAATGGCCATAACTTTTTTAATACTGAAGATATGAAAGTGAATTAGGTGTCAAATTAAACTTATTTTTATGCTTTATCTGATGGGATAAATTGCAGACTTGATTTTTAAAATCTCAAAATTTTGTAACATTGCTAGTTAATGGTGTGTACGTCCTCGGATAAAGTCCACGATCAGCTCCTTAGTTTATTTGATGTTCAAGAGGAGGCTGTTGTCCTGACACCAGAGTGCCAGATCAGCCACCTCCTCCCGGTAGGCCTTCTCATCGTTGTCTGAGATCAGTGTCATCAGCAAACTTGATGATCGAGGTTATGGGTCGAGATCCAGGGGTTATGTGGAGAAGGCAGGAGAATGGAGTTAGAAGGGAGAGATACATCAGCCATGATTGAATGGCGGAGTAGACCTCTTTGGGTCGAATGGTCTAATTTGGCTCCAATCATTTATCACCTTATGACTCTATGACTCTTCAAACTGGATGGATAAAAAGTTGTTTATTGTAAATGTCATCTTGCTGTGGTGGAATTGTTGGAGAACTTCTCTTGCAACATGTAGATAGTCTTCCTCAGCAGTGGTGGCAGCCAAAGGTCAGGCTGTTGCCAGGGCAACGGCCAGAGCTCTGCAGAAACTTGTCCATTGTCGACAGGTGACTATCACTGATGACTTCGCCCCGTGTGGCAATTTGGTCTAAGATTACGGATCCAGACATGTGTTTGTGCAGAGCAGATTCTAACTTTCCTCATCTGTAGCTGATTGAGTTCAGTCTCGTGCAGCTTAGCTTAGTTTAATGTCGTGTCCACCGAGATGCAGGAGAAGTTTGTTCAGTTCACTTCAGTTTGGTTTATTGTCACGTGTGCCGAAAAGCTTTTGTTGCATGCCATCCAGGCAGCAGGAAGACAATACATGATTACAATCGAGCCATTTACAGTGTATAGTGTATTTACAGTGTATGGAATGAGCTGAGCGATGATCTTATAGAGGTGTACAAGATCACAAAGGGATAAAAGTCGGGTCGACAGCGCCAGAGACCTGGGTGGGTTCCATCCTGACCAGGGATGCTGACTTTTGTCTCTTCTTTTCACTTTAGTTTTTGGCATTTACTCCACCTATCTGCCAATGACCCAACCCCCCACCCCCCCACCCCGCCATCCTCCTATCACTTGCTATAACTAGTATGATCTGATTTGGAGACACAACAAGGAACTGCAGGTGCTGGTTTACTAACAAAGGCAAAGAGTGCTGGAGTAACTCGTTGGGCAGGCAGCATCTCTGGAGGACAAGGATAGGTAATGTTTCGGGTCAAGACCCTTCTTCAGTCTGATTGTTGTCGTGGGGAGAAAGCTGGAAGAGAGAGGTGGGGCAAGGCAAAGTGATAGGTGGATACAGGTGAAGGAGAGGCGAGTAGATGGGTGGAGTAAGTGGCAAAGACTGGAGTTGGAAAGGAGACACCTATCACTTGTAGCTCCGTTTAGGATGACGGGGGGGGGGGGGGGGGGAGGGGGGTCATTGAAACTTACCAAATAGTGAAAGGCCTGGTTAGAATGGATGTGTAAATTCCATTTGGAATATTTTGGAGGACCAAGAAACCAAGAAACCAAGGAGACAATGCTTCCACTAGTGGGAGAGTCTGGGACCAGAGGCCACAGCCTCAGAATAAAAGGATGTGACTTTAGAAAGAAGTCGAGGAGGAATTTCTTCAGATGGTGATGAATCTGTGGAATTCTTTGCCACAGAAGGCTGTGGAGGCCAAGTCAATGGATATTTTTAAGGCGGTTGACAATTTTTTGATTTGATGAAGGTATCAGGGGTTCTGGGGAGAACAAACAGGGGGTTTGGGGGGGGGGGGGGGGGGGGGGGGGGGGGAGAATAAGGTTGGAGAATTGGGTTGAGAGGGAAGGATAGGCCAATCATGATTGAATGACGGAGTGGACTTGTTGGGCCAAATGGCCTAATTCTGCTCCAAGAACTTATGAACTTAGCAATTATCCACCTAACCTTTGCCAAGCTTTGTCCCGCCCCTATATCTCTTTACCAGCTTTCTCCTCCTTATTCCTCAGATTGAAGAAGGTTCCTGACCCAAATTCTTGCTATTGAGGGAGTGCAGCGTAGGTTTACAAGGTTAATTCCCGGGATGGCGGGACTGTCATATGCTGAGAGAATGGAGCAGCTGGGCTTGTACACTCTGGAGTTTAGAAGGATGAGAGGGTATCTCATTGAAACATATAAGATTGTTAAGGGCTTGGACACGCTGGAGGCAGGAGACATGTTCCCGATGTTGGGGGAGTCCAGAACCAGTGCCCACAGTTTAAGAATAAGGAGTAAGCCATTTAGAACGGAGACGAGGAAACACTTTTTCTCACAGAGAATGGTGAGTCTGTGGAATTCTCTGCCTCAGATGGCGGTGGAGGCCGGTGCTTTCAAAGAGCTAGATAGGGCTCTTAAAAATAGCGGAGTCAGGGGATATGGGGAGATGGCAGGAATGGGGTACTGATTGGGGATGATCAGCCATGATCACATTGAACGGCGGTGCTGGCTCGAAGGGCTGAATGACCTACTCCTGCACCTATTGTCTATTGTCTATTGTCTATTGTCTATTGTCCAAATGCCGTCAGTATCTCAAAACTAAACTAAACTCAAGTCAAGTCAACTTTATTTGTCACATACACATACAAGATGTACAATGAAATGTCCATTCCCTCCGGAGATTCTACCTGACCCGTTGAGTTCCTCCAGAGCTTTGCGTTTTGCTCAAGATCCTGGCGCCTGCAGTTTCTGGTGTCTCTCTCTTCTTTTTTGGGGCATTTCCACTCTCGTCATTCAATCTGAATAAAAATCTCTGTATCGTTCTACAAATGAACAAATTGAGAAACAATCGTTTAAGAAGGAACTGCAGATGCTGGAAAATCGAAGGTAGACAAAAATGCTGGAGAAACTCAGCGGGCGAGGCAGCGTCTATGGAGCGAAGGAAATAGGCGACGTTTCTGTTCGAGACCCTTCTTCAGTCTGAGAAACAAGATCTCCACCTCATATGTCTGACGACTGAAAGGTTAAAGTTTCCTGAATGTTATAACCCACTTCAGCCCAACTTGCCCCACACTGACCAACATGTCCCAGCTACAATGCCTGTGTTTGGCCTGTACCTGTCCAAATCTTTTTTAAACATTGTGATAGTACCTGCCTCAGCTCTTTCCATACACCTACCACCCTTTGTGTGAAAATGTTGCCCCTCAGGTTCCTATTAAATCTTTCCCCCCTCACTTTAAACCTATGTCCACTGGTTCTCGATTCCCTTATCCTTTATCTGTACACTGTGGACGGCTTGTTCATATTCATGTGTAGTCTTTTCAATGACTGGATAGCATGCAAACAAAAGCTTTTCACTGTACCTCGGTGCACATGGCGATAATAAACTAACGTTTAGCTTAGAGATACCGTGCGGAAACTGGCCCTTCGGCCCACTGAGTCCGTGCTGACTAGCTATCACCCCTTACACTAACACTATCCCACACACACGAGGGACAATTTACAATTTGACCAAGCCATTTCGCCTACAAACCTCTATGTCTTTGGAGTGCGGGAATGAAACCGAGCACCCGGAGAAAACCCACGCAGGTCACACAGGGGGGAACGTACAAACTCCGTGCAGACAGCACCCGTAGTCAGGATCGAACCCGGGTCTCTGGCGCCAAAAGGCAGCAACTCTACCGCTGCATCGCCGGTAGAGGTGCCAAGCTAAACTAAACTGAACTGATTCAACTAGACAGATGACGAACCGTTCACTCCCAACTATTCTTTCCTGTTGTTTACTTGGGGGCAAAAACAGTGAGAAGTGTCCCTGACTTAACCCGGTGTTGGACTGACGGACGCAATCCTTCTCTAAAAGGTTCCAGACGGCTAAATCATTGCGTCCTGTAAATTATGCTGACTAACCCATAAATAACTTGGAAAACAAAACAAGCCAGCACATGATCATCCCCATCTGGTGAGGAACTTCTGATCATTTATTAACTTTCAGAGATAAGTTTGTGAGTCACGATTCTCAGTGTGAACCTTCTCTGCATTTGAGTGTGTGTGTGTCAAATATAGGCTTCCCAACGCAATAACTGCAACAACCTCCATTAAGCTCTGAACTACATACACTTTTACATGGATAGGACAGGCCCGGGGGATATGGACCAAGCGCAGGCAGGTGGGACTAGTGTAGCTGGGGCATGTCGGTGTGGGCAAGTTGGGCCGAATGGCCTACTCCTGCACCTAATTTTTCCACGATCACACTAACGCTATCCTACGCACGAGAGACAGTTTTTTTACCAAAGCCAATTAACCAACAAACCTGTACGTCTTTGGACTGTGGGAGGAAAGCGAAGATCTCAGAGAAACCCCACGCAGTCACGGGGAGAACGTACAAACCCGTATCTCTGGCGCTGATAATGCTGTTAAGGGCCTGTCCCACTTTCACGACCGAATTCACAACCTCTGCCCTTGACTCATACTCGCAGCATGGTCGTCACGAGGTGGTAGGAGGTCGTAAGAGGTCGTAGGTAGGCCGCGATGCTAGTCGTAGGTACTCGTGGCATCAAGAAGATCGGGGCGTTTTTCTAGCCTGATGAAAAATGTCCACGAGTAAAAAAGGTCGTGAATTAGGTCGTGAAAGTGGGACAGGCCCTTAAGGCAGCAACTCTGCCGCCCTTGTTTGTTTTTTATGCGTACGTATGTATCCTTTGGCATCAGTTTAGTTTTTGATTAGAGAGGCAGCGCAGAAACAGGCAATTCGGCCCACCGAGTCAGCGCCAACCAGCGATCCCTGCATATTAACGCTATCCCACACACACTAGGAACAATTTACATTCTGTTCCAAGCCAATTCACCTACAAACATGTACGTCTTGGAGTGTGGGAGGAAACCGAAGATCTCGGAGAAAACCCATGGAGGCAAATGTACAGACTCCGTACAGACGTGACCAGGTTCGAACCAGGGTCACTGAATGAATGAATGAATGAATAAGTGTTTAAGATGGAACTGCAGATGCTGGAAAATCGAAGGTAGACAAAAATGCTGGAGAAACTCAGCAGGTGCAGCAGCATCTATGGAGCGAAGGAAATAGGCAACGTTTCGGGCTGAAACCCTTCTTCAGACTGATAGGGGTGGGGGAGGGGGGGGGGGAGGCGGTGAGAAGAAAGGAAAAAGGAGGAGGAGCCCGAGGGCTGAGGGAGAGATAGGAAGGGGAGGAGACAGCAAGGGGCTAACAAAATTGGGAGAATTCAATGTTCATGCCACCAGGATGCAGACTCCCCAAGCGGAATATGAGGTGCTGTTCCTCCAATTTCCAGTGTTGCTCGCTCTGGCCATGGAGGAGACCCAGGACAGAGAGGTCGGATACGGAATGGGAGGGGGAGTTGAAGTGCTGAGCCACCGAGGTCAGGTTGGTTATTGCGGACCGAGCGGAGGTGTTCAGCGAGA